>LIEC01010182.1:0-19898 GCA_001925005.1 Drosera capensis | reverse complement strand
CCCCCCCCCCCCCCCTTCCTCCTCTCTCTCCTTTTTTTTTTTTTTTTTGAAAGTGGTTAGAACTCCTTATTCTTGTAGATACCTTATAAATTGAATCTTGTATTAGTTTCTTTACTGGTTCATACAAATTTGATGCACTTCGGGCTCAGAATGCTAGCTATCAGCTATTGCATTTGTTACCACAATATGTTGCCTAACAACACATTTTAAGTTACAAAGTTCAACCACATGTGATTGTCCTGATGTGTCTCGTAATCTGTCTACGCAGCAAAAGCTGTAGGAGTTAAGCAGATTGTGTTGGTAGGATCTATGGGAGGAACAGACCCCAACAATCCGCTGAACAGCTTAGGGAATGGAAACATACTGGTATGCTTATTCTTCGTTGTTGATCGTCTAACTTCATTTTTCTTTGATAAGCCTTCAGCATCATGATTCATCAGCCACATGATAAAATCTCATCATACAATCCCTTCATAAAAACCTTGTCTTAATTAAAGACTATAACATCTTGATATATGCTATTAATCTTGATATACTACTGTTACTTATGAATAAGCATTTGTGCTATAGCAAGGCTAATTGTTTCCGGTACGCTGCAGATATGGAAGAGGAAAGCTGAGCAATATCTGTCCGACTCTGGAATTCCGTACACCATTATAAGGTAATATTTACTAATATGCAAATTTTGCATTTCTGTCTAGAAACTAACTGCTGGAAAATGGATACAATAATGGAGCTAATCTCTGTATGGTTCTCTTCTATCCTTGTTTATCCGATGAAGGGAGTTGATTCTTGTGATTTTCAATTACGTTATAAAGTATAACTAGACATCTTATTGTACATGAAACTCAACGGCTTGTTACACGGTAACCGAGAATTGCAAACTCTTTTGTCATGGTTGCATATAATGACATGTTGAAATTCTAGCCGCAATCATAAATCTAATTCCAGTCTGGTCAATTAATTATGCGGTCTTCCATTTTGTTAACAAGCCGTGGACGGGCTAAATCTTAGTTTCTGTTGGCTCATACAGAGCTGGGGGCTTGCAAGACAAAGAAGGAGGTATTCGAGAATTGCTTGTAGGAAAAGACGATGAGCTTCTCAAGACAGATACGAGAACCATTGCACGAGCTGATGTTGCAGAAGTGTGCATTCAGGTTTGACGAAGATTTTTGTTCTATTTTTTTCTTTGTTACAAGTCATCGCCTTCTTATTTGCTTGAGGACCAGTAAACACTTGAAAGATCTGGGTACAAATCTTAGTTCGGTCCTGCCAAATTTGGCATTGAAAATCCGGTCATAAACCTTGAGATTTCTCTTTGACTACAGACAAAAACTCTCTCTCTTCATTTCTATCATGTTCTTGCTTACAGCGGTAACTATCCTGGAGGAGAACCTCAAAACTTATGTATGTCTTAGTCGATGAGTCTCCTGAAAAAATCGTGCTTATCATAGTAATAGGCACGATAGTACTCTTAGTATCTTGTCTATCCTTTTGCAAATGTCTTCGGGATTGAAGCGTTGACAAATGCGCGTTGACAAATGCATTGGTCATTCTTATCAGGTGGGAAGGAACTGTCAAATTTAGGATCTCATAGCTGTACTAATATTTTGTCGAGCAATCCACTTTAAAAAAATCTCAGGACTTGAATGTTTAGCAGTCTTGAACTTGTATTTGAACTCAAATGTAGAACATCCATCCTCGGATACCTGGTTTTGTTTCGGGCAAGTTATTTTTCCATGTTGGTTTTAACAGGTCTTCTTTATTGATGTGCCTAATTTTCATTTTTTTTCGTTTTGCTTATTGCTGAAGTTTGCGTATGTGCCTACATCTATGTTTGGCAGGCACTACAAATAGAAGAGGCAAAGTTCAAGGCACTCGATTTGGCATCAAAACCAGAAGGAGTTGGTACACCAACTAAGGATTTCAAAGCTCTGCTCTCACAGATCACCGCCCGGTTCTGATCTGCGACCCTCAATATGCTGTATTCTTCGTTGTTGCTGTCGCAAGTCTGCTTCTACTCTTTCATTCCAGGGTAGAGGAGCTAAATAAACCCGCATAGTTCATGACATGCTCATGACCGGTTGTATCATCATCCTTCTTAAACCAAGGCTTCATTAGTTTCGAAGTGAATGAGAATTTTTATCTGATTATTTGTTTACTATCTGTTGTTTATCATGTTATCGACTTACCAAACTAAACTAACAACTAATCTATGATGCGATAACTATAGCAACTTAAACGACAAACGAAGTCAGTTTGATAATGGTCCAAAGGCGATGGTCTTTGGTCCTTATTAATCTTCAGTATCATGAAAAGTCTCCAAAGGCTTTACGGATAAACGTATAGGCCAATATAGGCCAAATATGGGAATTTATGGTCCATTACTCTATAAATGATAGCTTAATATGTAGATTAGCCGATCTCTATCCCGATATGTGATCGCTGTTGTTCTATTCGCGCATTATTTATATCACATTATGTCAGACAAAAGAAGATGGCCAATTCCAGTTTTGGCGAACTAAGTCTACAAAAATTTGATGCAAAAGTTGTGTGTCAACTTTGTTCTTGATGGCAATATCCACCCAAGTCCTTGTTTTTATCTTTATATATGTTCCATCAACGCAACTTGTTACCTGTCTATCCCTAAGAAGCTACATGGCGTTGCTCCGTTATTTCTCGTCACAAGATGAAAGTGATCGAGGTTTATTTTTAAGAATCGAAAATAATATATCGAAAAAACATAACTGTTATATAAACAATATAGATGCAGAATATAATAATTTTTTGAGAACACCCTAAGATTAAATATAATGGAATATTCTTCAAGTCATTGGTATGATGTGAAAGTAGCAATTGGTCCCACTAACCTGACTATCATGTCTAAGAGTTGAATAAATCCAAATGCACATAACGTGATAACAAGCGCTTGGGCAATTTATGCCATAAAAAAAACAAAGGGAATTTTCCTTCTTCCTTTTCCGATTTCCCTTTCCTTCCTTTCCTTTTTGTTAAGAATGCACCTGAATGTTCGGTTTGTTCTGCGTTACCAATAGTCGTTATCCTTGATATGCATTTAGCTCATAGAGAACATAAACTGGTATGTGAATGTTATAGTTTCTTCAGCATCTTTGAATTATTCTTGAACAAAATCTGATAACATGGATACTATCATTTCATACTCTTGAGTTCTTCTACTTCTCCGGATCTCCTCTTAAGAATCACAATATGTGGTTGCGAAGCCGATAATCACACAATTTGATCCTGACTTCATGCCTTGTTTCTGATTATCAGTAAAGTTTGGAGTGCTATATGTCGTCTCTGGATTTGGTGGCAGTTCCTGTCAGCTCTCTTTGAGAGGTCAAGTATTTCAGTTGGTGCCTCTGGTGCAGTTTTTGGGTTGCTGGGAGGCATGCTTTCTGAGTTGTTCATGAACCGGACTATATATACTAATATTGTATGTGGTTTTCGCTATAATTTTGTTTGGTTTAAATCATATTAGTCTCTTCTTCCTGGTCTAGTGTACAATTCTGTTTTTGCTTGATTTCAGGCTGGACATGTCCTTGGGCTGGTGGCAATCGTTAGCATCAATCTGGGTCTAGGAATACTACCACATGTCGACAATTTTGCTCATATTGGAGTATTTCTTTCCGGGTTTCTGCTCGGTTTTGTGCTACTGATTTGGCTGCAACATGCCTCTTGGGTTTTCTTCGGATTCAGTTAAACCCAAATACAAGGCATACCAGTGCATCTTGTGGGTTGTTTCTCTTGTTCTTCTGATTGCAGGGTAAGAAACTAGCTTAGAATTTTTCTATTCCTTTCTTTGCAGCTCTCACGCCAAGCTAATGTCTCCAATGGCCGGAACATGTCTGCTAGGCAAATCTTCTTGCTGCTAGATCAACATTATATTCTGAAATGGTAGACACAAGCTCTACTACTTTTTGTTAGAGAACCATCAAATTTTAGTTCAACTAATTATCTAAAGGGAAATATCTATTATGCTAAAATCTTTGCTTTCTAAAAAATGCCAGATCATGATAACCACATTGCCACAAGCATGAGGTCGATCAAATGAATATTTTTTCTCCATTCTGCAAAGTTGAATAACTGTGTTGTAAGTGAATTTCTTATCTCCTTCTCTGTGTCACCGTGCTCAGTGTTTCATGTTTGTTATTTATACTTTGCCAAATTTTCTGTGTGAACTGAACTAAGTCGGGGTATCTATCTGTAGTCTTGATTCATACATTGGTTTTTATACTGATTCTGTTCAGGTTTACGGTTGGCTTGGTGTTGCTCTTCCGAGATTTGACGGGAATAAACATTGTTCCTGGTGCCACTATCTAAGCTGTGTTCCTACCTCAAGATGGAGCTGTGATTCCCAGCCCTCATACTGCCTGGTAATCGTCTCATTACAGCAGTGCCTGCAGAACCACTTCAAATAGTGCTTGCATCTTAATGTAGTATCTAGTGTGTTAACTAGACCAGCATTCCTATCTATTACATATCCTCAATGCTTGGTCGCTCTATCTATATTTCTCTACTACGTGGACAAAGATTTGCAGGATAATTTTGTCTTTAGCATCTTGCGTAATGATCCAAGAGAAATGCTGTCTGACTTGAACACAATCGTCTTGCAGTATGATCAGCTAGGCAATCAAGTGAATGTGACATGCCAAAGCAATGGCAGATCCAGCACATACAACTTGCCCAACGTGACAAACTCCCAGATGCAAATCTATGTCTCGAGCTATGTAGGTAACAAGATACATAGTCCAATGCCAATGATGACTCTTCATAGGCAGCAGGACACTGTATTTGCTTGAAGCTGCACAGACCTGCGTGGCGACTCTTCATAGGCATCACACTGTATTTGCTTAAAGCTGCACAGACCTCTTGTTGTTACGCCTTTCTCGATTGTGTATACGTGTTTGTTACTCTGCATATCATGATTGCAAGGATGAGTTTCCTACCAGTATTTCTATGTAAATCACCTTCAGTTTTTTGTAAATGAACTAAAAGCTCATGTGTTCCTGTCCGCTATTTTTGAACCTGTTATCTGTTCTATTTTGATGTAGTAGTTGTTGTGATTTGTTAGAACTTTGACAATGTTGATGGTTGTTGTGGTAATTGAGCTAGCACACACATTGCTAACATAAACTGTTAAGCGTTTACTAAGTCGTAAATACACAAGTGCACATGTCGCTTGACAACTAATAAAGCGGAGAGCAAGAATACCGTCCCACGAGAAACTTGATCGCTAATGATCAACGGTGGTAGTTCTAATGAGTCAAACTATGATGACCAAGTGAGGTTTTTACTCTAACATAA
The DNA here is from genome assembly GCA_001925005.1 of Drosera capensis. NCBI lineage: Eukaryota > Viridiplantae > Streptophyta > Magnoliopsida > Caryophyllales > Droseraceae > Drosera > Drosera capensis. The sequence goes on along the minus strand of LIEC01010182.1, from coordinate 14,570 downwards.
TGAAAGAAATGTGAAAGTATGTTAACATTAAAAAGACACAACGTAATAACGACGTTGCAGTTTACTTACTGTCGCTAAATAGCGATAGATTTAAAAAAAAACCGTTGCTAATTTAAGTTTGTGACGGAAAAGTGAGGGCATCGTAAATCAACGACTGAAATCCATATCTCCTTCGCAAATTTAAGACGGACAAATAATTTCGTCGCAAACTTCTAATCTTAAATCAGACAGCGCATGTTTTTTTCCCATTTCTCTTCATCTCTTTTCCCTGTTTCTCTTAGTCGTCGTTCCCCTTCCTCCGCACCACCTCTTCGCACACCCCATCCCCCTCGTCGCACCACCTCGTACCACCCTATCCCCTTCCTCCCGTCGCCGTTCTCCACCAAGGAGCAGGGAGCTGTTGTCGTCGCTTCTTGACCACCAGAGCCGGCCATCATCGTTGTTGAAAGGAGCCTCAAGTTGTCCAGCTTGTTGTTTTCCGTGTGGTTTTCCATTGTGGTCCGTGGTTTCTCCGTGTTATATGGTGTCTCTTCACATTTGTTTTGGTGCCTATATAACATAGTGAATGTTTGAGAATGAAAACGTAGGAGAGCAAAGACAGAGGGGTTGCACGAGAGTTTTCTTTTTTCTGGTGTTTTTCTTTTACTACACATTAGTTCTAAGAGATTTGAAAGTGAGGAGTGTTTAGCTGCTCAATTCTGTTAGGTGGAGTTCTGGCTGATCGGATACCTCATTTGTATCTTTTCGTTTGATTAGTAGATTTATTCATCGTCCGTGACCGTTCATGGTTTTATTCCGCAAGGATTTTCACGTAAAATCTCTATCTTTTTTATTTATGCTATTTAAATAATGCTTATTGGTGTTATATTTGAAACATTCTATTTAACCCGCTTAGCCTAATAACGATAATTTATTAATGACGGTAAAATCTACGGATTTTGATTATAACAATCGTCATCCCCTCACCACCACACCGTCACTTGGTCATATAGTAATTTCTAAACTCTAAAACTTAATTTGTAATTTGAATTAAATTGTTGATATAAACTAGTAATATTGATTTTTAGATTGTTGGTTTGATTTGTTATCGGAGGTTGATTGTTGAGTTAATGTTGGAGGTTGGTTTGATGATTGAAGTTTATTTGAAGGATCGAGAGTGTGTCTTGATCCAGAAATCGATTTGATGATTGGGATGATTTAAAGTTTAATATTGTTGAAGGAAAATGTTGTAAGTGATGTATATATAGTTAAAGTATATTGCACAAATGTTTAAGTACATTGAAACAATATATGCTAACGATATAAACTGCTGGTGTGGATCTCATATAGTGAAATGATAGATTGAATTAGGTAAATCTTTACATGTGCTAATTAGTTGAAACTTTATTACCAAAAGGACCTCAAAAATTGGACAACTTTGAGTGAATGTAATGAGATAAATAAATTAGTCTTTAATTAATTGTGTATTGATTTATGATTAATCTATTTTTATAAAATTATTATGGAATTTTGGACAACTTTGGATTATTATATATTTTTGAAAGAGATAACGGAGTTGCAATATGTTGGGACACTATTAGTGAAAGTGAAAGTGAGGATTTATTTTTTATAGATCTAAAATTCTAATGAATGTAGCGATTTATGAATAATATTTTTTGACATGAATCATGTTTTAATGAAAAGAAAGATAGGATCGAATTTGACATGATTTTATGATACATCCTGGATGTATGAACGACTTGTTGATGGGTATTTGAACACCGCGTTTGCTTGAAATGTCAAAAAGTTTATAAACTTTGTCATTGAAAAATAGATTTTTCAATTATCTCGAACATTTGACGATGCGATCTTTGTTAAATTTTTGGATCGTTCTATCAAGATCTTTGAATAGAGGTGTGTTTGATTTCCTGGATCTCGTCTCGTAGACTACGTTACGACAAGATCCTTTATAAGACCCCCAAAAAGAAAAAAAGAAAAATGAAAAATGTCGTCACTATCACATAATGGATTTGAAGTGATCGATAAGAGTAGAATCGATGCCACAAGGATCAAACCCTTGATAAGTCGACAAGCTCTTCAAAGAATCTAAGGAAAAGCTCTTCCTCACATTTAATGTTCCAGCACAAAATGACTGCCATTACAACGATGAAAATCTACCTAAATACTTGCTAAACAAAATCTTCAAATAAAGAAAAAAATAACAATAAACAACAACTAAAGTTCAGGGGTTGTGGAAGCATGGAACAGGTCGTGCGACTCCTATCCATAACCTCCGCTTTTGCAGTTATTCGATCCACTCTTCAATTCCTTGATCCACCTTGATAACATGAACTGGTTCATATTTATTTGCCGGTCTTCGATTAGTTTCATGTCATCCAGCACATTCAAAATGAATGAATTGAGAGTCTCTTTGAACTGCTTAGATCGGGATCTAGTGGTTGGTCCAATTGGTACCTCCAGCGGGTCCTTGACTGCATTCCCTCCTTTCTCTAGTTCAATTTCAAACGGTTCATCAAGGTTGCTCTCATTACTTAAGGTGCCCTTGTGTCAAGTGCCACAATAGGATATATTTAACGGCGGATGAAGTGATAGTGTACTTGTATGAGTGGGGTTTTGTGTCCGACTACTCGATATGAACGTAACATGATGAGGTTGAGAAAGGGAAGGCACAAGAATGATGCGCTTAAATCCATGATATGGTTATGGATGGGTTTGAGTTTAGTTATTCCGAGGCTATAGATCATGAGATGATGGATGCTTTTGATGCCAGCCTGTCGTCTATTTCCAAGCCTTTCTTTGATATGTTGAATGCTGCTAGGGACCCTTTGTATCTTGGTTGCAGAGTGTCCCAGTTGAAGGCTGCTTCCAGGTTGTTGAACATCAAGTGTGAGTACAATATAGCGCACAGGACAACAGATGTCATTGTGGCGTTGTTGAAAGATATTTTTCTGGAAGACAATGTGATAACGGATACGTTATACTCAACTAACCGACTGATGAGGGGCATCCGTCTTCCTGTTTGTAAGATAGACGTATGTCATAATGGGTGGATGTTGTTCTGGAAGGATGCAGAGAACTTAGAGATGTGTTCTAACTATGGGGCACGAATATACAAGGATAATCTTCGGGACAAAAAACGGGTGACTCATAATGTACTGTGAATTTTTCCATCACTCCTAGGTTGTAGCATATGTATGCAACCAAGAGCACAGTTGAGGCGATGTTCTGGTAAACCAGTAACCGCAGCTTTGAGGACGTGATATCGTATCCCTTGGACAATGAAGCTTGAAAGCATTTGGATAGGGAGTTTCCTTGGTTCGCTGCTGAATCTCAGAACGTTCATTTAGGTCTATGCACAGATGGGTTTTCTCCTTTCGGAAAGTCCGAGTCTGAGTACTCTTGCTGCCCTTATGATGTTGACTCCATATAATCTTCCACCGAAACAGTGCATGAAGACTCCATACACAATGCTTTCTATGATCATTCCAGGGCCGAAAATTTCAAAGGGAAACATGGATGTTTGCTTACACCTTTTGATCGAGGAGGTAAATCATCTGTGGAAGTTTGGCGAGGCCACTTACGATGTTTCCATGAGGCAGATCTTTTAGATAAGGGCAGCGTTGTTATGAACTGTTAGTGATTTTTCGACGTATGAAATATTTTCTGGATGGAGCACAGGTGGAATATTGGTATGTCCTTATTATATGGAACATACCAAGTCATTCACTCTAAAGAATAATAGAAACCAGACATGGTTTGACTGTTATCGTCGATTTTTTCCTCATGGACATCCATTTCAAGGGTTCTCGAAAAATAGGGTTGATTATAATGATCCGATGTATGATGATGATGAGATGCATGATCGTGTGTTCTCTTCCGATCGCGATGACTTTCATGTCACTCACAACTAGAGCAAGAGGAGCATTTTTTTACAATTATCATATTTTCATAACTTGCTAATTAGGCATAATCCCTATGTCATGTATATTGAGAAAAACGTGTTTGACAATCCTGTTTGACACTGTCATGGACGTGAACGGAAAGACCAAACACATGGTGGCGGTTAGAAAAGATCTCAAATTGTATTGCAAGCAACCGAAGGAAAAGATCAAAGACATGGTGGCAGTTAGAAAAGACACGAAGCCGACCCAGGAGGAGATCAGCGACGTATAAAGTCGAGCTTACCTCCAAGCGACTTATACATAACTCTTGAAAAGATTATCATTTTAAGCATATGAAGAGTTTAGGTCAAATCATTAGTAAGCATGATCAATTTTATTTAATATCAAAAAAATAATCATATTATGTCAAATTTATGTGTGAAAGGAGCAAAGTTAAAATGAAAGATAGGAATAAGATATAAACTTACGACAATAAGTAAACTCTAGAGTATAAACACCTATATCATCCGAGATGTAAATGACTCCCCAGAATAGGTTTAGTGGGATATAAATGGTATATAATGGAATATATTGAATAGTAAAAATAGAAAGAAAAATTTATCGTTTGTGATGTAAATGTCATAACACGCATGATGAAAACTGTATATTTAAATCTTAAACATTCACTTGTATCGTTTAATCTCAATTGTCATTTTATCCATTGACACACCACCTCATGTCATACTTCCTACATCTCACATATTATGTAATATTTATTTTAGATATGTAAATTTAGATGATTTTTTTATCTTCAACTTCAATTATCAATCACACAAAATTTTTCTCTCTAATTTCTTTAATTCCTAATCACAAAAAGCTTTTTAAATATGAAAATGATACAAACAATTCAGAGCATCCCAAAAAACAAAATGATGTAAAATATGTGGGATGGAGAATATATGCATGAAAAAAAAAATATATATCATGATATATTTAATCTTAGATATGTTTAATAAAAATTAACGATCAAAATTAAATGATTGTGATATATGTGGTTTGAAATTTGGACCAACTTAATATTGATGAGTTTATTAATTAAATATTTAATATTCATCTCAAGATGATCTCCTTAATCATTAATTTTTATTAATATATTTAAATTTAGATATATTATTTCATTTTTCCAAAATATAACGGAAACATAATCTTCTTCTGGGACTATAACTCAGCAGAGCCGAAGCAGAAAACAAACATCATCTCCCCTGCCCTCATCCTCTCTCTCTGTATTTTCTCCTCACCCCCCCTCTTCGCTCTCTCCCATGCCCTCGAACCCTCGATGATTGCCGCGATGAAGACGACAATGACTTCCTCCACCACCACCGCAATCCTGCGCTCCGCCGCCGCGCCACCGCTGTTCCCCACCACTCTCTATCTTCGCCTCCCTCGCTTCCTTCCAGCACAATTGCACCGGTCCGAACGCCCTCGATTCCACCCTTGCAGTGCGTTGAAGTTCCGTTCCGATTCCGGCCGCGGCTCACACGGATGCGTGAGGTTCTGCTCGTGTTCGGTGCACGGGATTGTGGATTGTGGGGTGAGAGCGGTGGAGGTAGGGTGGAGGAGTAGTGGGAGGGTGGTCAGGGTTCGTGTTGCAAATCGGTGAGAAGAGAAGATTTCGATTCGGTCGATTGATTGATTGTTTGAGGATTGGTCTGTTTTTCCGGATTTGTTTCTCTGAATGCAGTGTAGAGTAGCAAATTGTGATGCTAGTGCATTCTCCAATATCAAATTGTTCGACAGAAATATGTGATAAGAATGCATTTCTCGGTAGAAATATGTGATAAGAATGCATTTCTCGGTAGCAAATCCTGATATGAATGCATTTCTAGGTAGCAAATCCTTATATGAATGCATTTTCTTGACGCAAACTGTGACACAAATGCATTTTCCTATAACGAATTGTGGTTATGCATTTTCCTATAGCGTGATTTGATTCAAATGCATTTTCAAATATCGAGTTGCGCTATGAATGCGTTTTTGTGAAAAAAAATTATTTTGATGTTGGACAAATGCATTTTTTCTCCATGGAAAAATGGGATCTTGTCAACTTAATATGGTCTATTTTCTAGGTTAGGGAATGTGCAAAGGGCAAGCTCATCTAATTATCCAACTAGTAGGAGTTATGGAAACCATCATTTGCTCATGATAATTGATTTTAAAATAGTGTCAAAATTTCCAGAGACAAGGTTGGTCCTCGGATTATGATATTTCAAGCAAGAATATCTTGGCTAAATGATCATTCTTGACGGAACTGGTTCTAGATTGCAAGATAAGCCTGTATAATCCTCTTCTCCAGGCTAAATCAGAGCCATTGGTTTGGTATTTGATAAGGTGAGCTCGCTTATGTTTGCCTTCGTTGTGGTTTTTTGTTGCTCGATTTATTTGGTTGTGTTGTGGTGCAGGGTCGAATTAGTGAAGAGTGGAGAGGTTGGAGAAGAGAAGGTTGTAAAGAAGGAACTAAGAGAAGGGTTGTTACTGGAGTTTAAGAAAGATGCTGAGAGGGTGTTGCTTGCGGTTGTATGGAGACCTGATGGGAAGAAGAATTGGATGGTTTATGATCAGGTTCTTGTTGGAACACTACCTGGTAGAATATGTACCTAGGGTTTGGACTTTGAAACCATGTTTTTTTTGTGTGGTTTCTTTATGTTGTTTTTACTTTGAACTTATGAGTTGGTTATTTTGGCCCATAATCATGTTTTTCAGAAGTGCTTATACACTGTCTACAATCATAGAGGTGGTTAGAAGTTTGTTTTTGGCTGCAAGTAGTTTTTCATTCATGGTTTCCGGCTCATATGCATGTTTGCCAAGTGCATTACTTCTAAATCAGACGATTTTGAGAGCAACTTGTCCAAGGATGATCCAGGACTGATTCTTAATGATTAATCATCAGAATCAGTATCCGAAAACTTTCCAATTGACCTGTTAATCAGTGATTTGGTTTGATAATGGAACCATGCTGATTCTGATAAACTCTTTGAAGGAGCTTATAGACTTGCAGTTTTTGGATTATAAACAATTTCAAACATCGGTCCGAAGCAATTATGTTTTGAAAAAGTTCATGACTGATAAGCCATAAACTAAAAGCAAATGCAATCACTGTTTTAAACTTTTGAGCACAGCCAAATGGGTCTTGATTTGCTTGTTTTAGTTTTTCTTTATCAAGGTTTTGTCTCTTACTATTGTTTGCTCAATGCAGAATGGCGTCACGTCGTCTATCAAACCACAACAGATTACCTATATTGTTCCAGGGGTTGAAAATTTCAATCGTAGTAAGATTTCAGAATTCATCAGGACGGCTGAGGAGAAAATGGTTTATCTATGTTCATGATTTGATCTTATTTTTGTTCTTGCCTGCTATATTTCAATTTAGAGAGGTTTAAGTTGTTTTGTGTTGTCACACAGGATTCAGCTCTACTTGAGTTTGCTTGGGTTGAGCTTCTTGAGAAGAGCAAGTCGGTGACGGTGGAAGAGTTGGCTCAGGTAGCAAATCTCATGGAATCCAATGCACTTCTATTTGGTTCCGCGTAACAATTTATAACTCATTATACTGATGATTTTTGGTTGTGCTGAGCCACTGGAGAGCTACTGTGCACATCTATTGCTGTCTAAAGATGATATCTACTTCTCCACACTTAATAGCAGAGGGTTTTATTCAGCTTTCGCTCCCCGTCCTGCTGCACAGGTGATCTCTTTCTGTTTCTTGTTGAGAGCTCTTTCCCGTTGTACTGGGTTCTTATAGATGAAGAGGCTGCTTTAGATCATTCAATGTTGATGCTCTGATTTCATGGTATAGAACTGTGATTCACATGTCGCATATGTTTCATATTTTATGCTTCAATGATTGGATTTTGTCTCATTACTCATAATACCAAGAAACTATGAGGATTTCCTAAAAGATCAACCAATAAAAAGAACTGTTTGTTTCGATTGTGATTCTTTTAGCACAAGACTATTGTCTTTCCATTACGAACTTGCTAAAATCCCGTTACGGGGACAGCTCTTAGAGCTATCTTTTATATTTGCAAAGAGGTATATTATCCACATGGTTGCAGCATCTCTCAGGATTGGAACCCGATTGTCAAAATGCTGCTACTTGAGTTATGACTTGGTGTCATGTTAATGTGGTTCTTTTATTAGTAGCGTTTTAGGGTTGATACCTTACATTCCCGTATTACTGCTTGAAGCTGAGGTGCATTCCCCAAAGTTTGATTAATAGAATTCAGAGTCCAGACATGCAGGGATGAAAAAAGTGAAAGTCACTTCAAAGTTTGGCAGTTGACCTTTTTTCTTCTTCTGTTTTTTGCAATGATAAGGTAAAGTTGTGTGCCATTTTGATTCAAAGCAGGCAACTTTTTTCATAGGCAGATCAAGAGTTGAGTTTATGTTGGTAGGCTTGTATAAATCGTACAGCCGATAAGTTGTCAGCTAGAATCGTTGAAGATTCTTATGTTCTTGTGGATGTGTTTCTAAGACAATTAGAACATGAGTAACCATGGTTTGGTATTAAATGGGGTTAGATAGCACTCTAGCAGTAAAAGATTTTATAGTAGTCTATATATATCTAGTAGTATATTACAAAAGTAGTAAATATAGATAGTAGTAAGAAGATGCTATTGCTGTACGATAGCACCCAATCTTTCCGCTTCTAAAGTCGTAGATACTTGTTGAACTAATTATCGATTTGTCAATCAAGAATTCCATAAATGGAATTCATGATTGACATTTCTTTATCAATAAATGTTTCATTATATTTTTTACATTACATTAAAAAAGAAACTCTTCTAAGTAATTCTTATGTCTGATATTCAAGAAATATACCTTGAAGGAAGTTTGTCTGGGATCTGTGTGGATGCCAGACAAACTTCCTTCAAGGTATATTTCCCCATTGAGATGAAGCTTCATGTTTGTGTGTTTTTTCCTTGTTTTTTTTTTTGGGGGGGGGGGGGGGTTGTTGGAGGATGGAAGAATACTGTGATTGTTGTTGCTTTCTCTTTAAAGGAATACTCCTTTCTATACCCGGATGCTTAGTAGTTAGCTTCTGAACTATGTATGTGCTCTGCATATAAGTGACGTTTTAATGTGAAGGATCTTGATCAAGTAGGTATTCCCCTTCTGCATTGCAAGAATCAACTAGGATAACTTTGTCATGCTACTGTTGGTGTGAGAGTAGGTCTGATGTTTGTTTTGGTGGATGCCTTCTCAGCATTTGTTCTTTGAGTGTTAAATATTGGGTTTGATTTTCTCGAAGACTAGGTCGATAAACTTCTGCAGCGGAAGCTTGCACAGGAGGCAGCGAAGAAGGAATTACAGGAGTTTACGCAATTGCTCAAATCTTGCAGGGCAATGCCTCCACAAGGTAAACCTCCCAAAAATTCATGGATGACAGAGGAGAGAATTTGGTACCGCATCAAATCTCTTGAAGCATATGCAATAGATGATTGCGAGGATGATGAGCAAGAGAAAACCGCGGAAATGGTATATCCTTAAATTTTTCCGATGAATTATAAGGTGCATTGTTATATGTTTGGGGGAGATTTGAGTGACCTGCTCCTGTGAGTCTGCATTAACTCAGTTTCTTTGCATTTATGATGAGCCAATATCTTGATTTTCTATTTCCCCTGGCTTTTTTTGTTGGCAGATTCTTCACGCAATGAAGCTATCAAAGCAATCCTCTTCGGCATTGAAACTGCTTATAGATATTGGATACTTTCCGGTTCATGTTGATATCGAGGTCTTGAGGTTAAATATTCCTACGGAGCATCCTCAGGAGGTTCTAGTAGCTACTGAAGAGTTACTCTCAGATCCCACAGACTTGGACAAGGTCAGCTGGTGTTATTGGAGAATCATTTTGTATTAAAAGAGCCTTATTCCATGCCTTACTGGAGTCTAGTGCATGGTAGCAATTACTTACCGTCTGGATGTTTGTCTCAATTCTAAAAGAGTTATGTCACAGCATTTAGACTTGTAGCTTAGAAAATCTTTATATGAAGCCCAGAAATTCAGTTTCTTAGGGAAGTTTGCCACAACTATGCAAGTTTTAGATCTGATCAGTATTCTGAGAAAAAGGGCAGGCGCCAATCTAGGTAGCGATTTTTTTTTTCAAAAGGAAATCCCGAATGATTTTCCTTGGTCAACCGAATAACCCGCAAATCCGAAGGACCCTTTAAGTCAGCTTTCACTCACGGGCTCATCACCACAAATTAGCTCGGCACTCAGCGGATTTTGATCCCCTGACCTTTTCTCACATTGGACGAGTTAGACTGAGTCGCTTATCATGTGGGGTGGAGTGATCCTCCCAATCTAGGTAGCAATTAGGTGATGGTAGGTCCCAGAACTTCATGTAATGCTGATACAAGATGATTGAGGTTTTTTTTTTAAGTTATGGAATGATTTATAGCTGAGTGATAAAGCCTGCTTTCCAGTTCCATGCAATCCGTGTTACTTTTTGCTATGTTGTTGAGTTTTTTTTTTCTCTTTTTTCCAGTTTGTCAGTTTTACTTGGCTCTAGTTGAATGATAGTGCTTTAACATTCTCGGGATCCATTGTTTGAGCCAGAGAATGATAATGCTAGAGGCCGTCTAGTATTACATTCCACTCTGTTTCCTCTGGGAAAAGTCATGCCATGCCACCAGTTTCATCCTTTAGGAATTTCGAAGTATTGTCAAGCAATTTCAAACCGTTGTCATTCAACTTATTTTTATTGTTTATTTTTTATTCTTCACGTTATTTTATGAGAAACCTTGGCATAAAGCTTTCCTTGTGCAAACCTCTCACCTTGGTGTGTTCCTTTTTTTTCTCTCCAAAACTTTGATCGAGCTCTTTGGCAGAATGCTCATGTTGTGTTTTGTAGGAGGACAGAAAAGATCTCACTCATTTGAAGGTATATGCTGTCGATGTTGATGAGGCCGATGAGGTAAATGGTGTAGAATGATCCTCTGAAATGTAGGTTTGATGATTCTAGCTTTTCTTCACTTGGCTAATGTATCCATGCACTGCAGCTTGATGATGCCCTTAGTGCTACTAGGCTGCAAGATGGTAAGATTAAAGTGTGGATACATGTCGCTGATCCTACTTGCCTAGTTCAGCCTGGTAGTCTTATTGACATGTTAGTCTTCCATCTGGCACATTATTCTGTATTTGTGTTTTTTTGGGGCAGATTGTCTCCATTCAAATCTGTTGATGTCTCATACTCCCTTTTTGAGCGAGTTTTCATTCATATTTTGCAGAGAGGCGAGGAGTAGAGGGACTTCTTTTTTCTTGCCTACAGCAACATATCCAATGTTTCCAGAGAGGCTTGCAATGAACGAAATGAGTCTGCAGCAGGGAAAGGTCTGCAATGTTGTGACGGTATCTGTCGTCCTGCACTCTGATGGCAGGTAGTCTTTTGCTAGTTTTTTGTTCTTCACAAGTATTACATATTGAGGTTACAAAGTTCATGAATCTGAAGGCCTTTAGTTGTAATCAAAATGTAACGTTCCCTCGAAAATCGAAAATGATATCAGTAAATAGAACTTGATTCTATTTATTTAAACGAATGAAACATTGTTGGTGAGTATAATCAGCAGAAGTTGCATTTGGTATGTAACAACAAGAAATGAACTTGTCATTACAGAATTCAGTACAAACTAATGTTGGATCTTGAATTATAATCTATAGGCGGTGTTGCTAGTGCGGGAGGATCATAAGTCACGCCACACTAGAGCCCACTCCCTCTCCCAACCTCAGTATAATAAAGAAACAAAAGAAAAGAAGCCACTGAACACTAAAAAAAACTAGGCCATATCATTTTCATTTTTTATTTTTGTTTTACTCCTTTCGTCCGAGAAAAACGCATATCAGGATCGAATATAAAGCAAATAATCCATTTATCCTTCTAAGAATGAATAAGAAAAATAACAGTGAGAATATCAACATAATATAATATAAAAATAAAAATGATTGAGTAATATTGATCTTAAAAAAAGTTATAATTTTTATAAACCAGATAATTATAAAAAAATTATTATAATCTTTTTAGAACAAATAAAATAACTGTTTGTTTCAGAATTTTGTTTACTAAACAATTGGAATAGAAAACAAAAATCAGATAAATTCATGATTTTTTATACACAAAATCATTTTATTTTATACAATAATTTTGATTTTCGTTGATTTTTTATTTGTATTATTGGTTTTGTTTTCTCTGATTTTGAGCAATCTTACATTTGTAGAAAATCTATTACTCTTACATTTGTAGCAATCTCTGATTCAATCGACAATACAAAACGAAAAAAGCAAAAAATTCCCGTTATAGATAGGGATTATAATACAATCATCTTTCAATACTGTTGCATCCAGCAAAGAACATTCAAAACCCTATAAAAGCTCAAGAACTCAAGATCATATTACAATTAATCTTACAAGTTATAACAATGAAGGCATCCACCGGCATTCTCCATTTCCACTTGATTGAGGTCTGCAAGTGGACGCATTTCGAGAACCAAACAGCATTGTCCCAACCCGTAGCTTGAATGTCACGTTTTACTTTCACAGCATCGAATCAATGCAGAGCATTGTTCCGGTGACAAAAGTTGGCAAGTTAGAACCGAAGTTGCAAAACTGAGTACGACCAAGGTTGTCGGACGCCCTTCACAAAAGAGAAACCGGGATGGTCTCACATTCATCGCAAACGTGTAACTATTGCTCGAAAAGGACACAAGGCGGAATGTGGTTGATCAGTCACCTCCATGTGACGAAAAATTGATGTTCAGTCTGCTCGACTGGGAATGTATGCACTACACAAGTTTGTTCTCGTTGGAGATTGTTGATCAACGAATCACACCTCCTCCAGCGACAAATAATCTTTTCTTGGATGTGCACCAACCACCTTCACTAATATTACATCGCCAATTTTTACACCATGTGAAACCTCGGCCGAAGCCTGATTTCTCAACATGATAAGAGAGCATATAATGGCATTAAACTCATGAGTTTGAATCCTACCTCTTCCATTTATTTACCACTTGTTACGTGAAGTTTGTTTGACACTTGGTTCGAATGTGCCAATCTTTTGTTATCCACACTTCATGGTCAAGTGGGTTTTCGTATTAGGTAGAGTGGTAAGATAGGCAATTATAAAAGTATCTGGGTAATACAATATATATTAGATTATATTAGATTATATTGGTCATTGAGCAGCTTGCTGCTTTCTGCTCTTTATATACTTACAGTTGTGTGCTTCCTATGTTCTTTACAGTATCGCAGAGTATTCGGTTGATAATGCCATCGTTCGGCCTACCTATATGCTGACATATGAGAGTGCAGATGAGTTAATTTATCTCAATCTTGAAGAAGAAGCTGAATTGAGGATTCTCTCTGAAGCTGCCATGCGACGATTTCGATGGCGCTGCGAACATGTAGGTTAACTTTTCTTGTCAAAACTTGAGATTTAAGCATTCTTGTCGTGCAGCCTCTGAATTTGAGCACCATCTCCCATGAAAAGCTTTCTTTAATTTTATCTAAGTGAATTTTGGATTGTACCTTTCCACTAGTTGAGTAACCAACTTTATCAAAAGTTTGAATGGGTGATAAAAGGTTTAATTGCCTATCTTACCACTCTACCTAATACGAAAACCCACTTGACCATGAAGTGTGGATAACAAAAGATTGGCACATTCGAACCAAGTGTCAAACAAACTTCACGTAACAAGTGGTAAATAAATGGAAGAGGTAGGATTCAAACTCATGAGTTTAATGCCATTATATGCTCTCTTATCATGTTGAGAAATCAGGCTTCGGCCGAGGTTTCACATGGTGTAAAAATTGGCGATGTAATATTAGTGAAGGTGGTTGGTGCACATCCAAGAAAAGATTATTTGTCGCTGGAGGAGGTGTGATTCGTTGATCAACAATCTCCAACGAGAACAAACTTGTGTAGTGCATACATTCCCAGTCGAGCAGACTGAACATCAATTTTTCGTCACATGGAGGTGACTGATCAACCACATTCCGCCTTGTGTCCTTTTCGAGCAATAGTTACACGTTTGCGATGAATGTGAGACCATCCCGGTTTCTCTTTTGTGAAGGGCGTCCGACAACCTTGGTCGTACTCAGTTTTGCAACTTCGGTTCTAACTTGCCAACTTTTGTCACCGGAACAATGCTCTGCATTGATTCGATGCTGTGAAAGTAAAACGTGACATTCAAGCTACGGGTTGGGACAATGCTGTTTGGTTCTCGAAATGCGTCCACTTGCAGACCTCAATCAAGTGGAAATGGAGAATGCCGGTGGATGCCTTCATTGTTATAACTTGTAAGATTAATTGTAATATGATCTTGAGTTCTTGAGCTTTTATAGGGTTTTGAATGTTCTTTGCTGGATGCAACAGTATTGAAAGATGATTGTATTATAATCCCTATCTATAACGGGAATTTTTTGCTTTTTTCGTTTTGTATTGTCGATTGAATCAGAGATTGCTACAAATGTAAGAGTAATAGATTTTCTACAAATGTAAGATTGCTCAAAATCAGAGAAAACAAAACCAATAATACAAATAAAAAATCAACGAAAATCAAAATTATTGTATAAAATAAAATGATTTTGTGTATAAAAAATCATGAATTTATCTGATTTTTGTTTTCTATTCCAATTGTT
>LIEC01010181.1:126129-162111 GCA_001925005.1 Drosera capensis | reverse complement strand
TTGCCGAATAAAATCACAAACCTGCTAATGTGCGAATTCTCATTCCTCATCAGACTTAGAATTCGGTTTCTGAGCAACAAACACAGGAAGATGCATATTTCTCACAAATAGCAAGTCCCTAATTTTTCCTTTCCACATATGATAATTAGTGTTATTTAAGGATACCATCATATTTGTATTTGTCTCCATTGTTCAAGCAAGTCAAATAACTGAAACAACATTTCAGCTTTGATACCAATTGTTAGGAATATGAGGCAGCGGACTCAATCCCCCACTTGGAAAAACCTCAAAAACTTGAGGCACTGTCGAGGCAATATCTCACACCTCCTATTTCTTCTTATCGATCCAACCGTTCAGAATGAAGAACTGGATGTCCAGAGCATGCTGATAAAATTTCATTCCGATCGAACGGTGAACGAATCGACAAACGTTGTTTTAAGATGACTGTGTTTTTGTGGAGACTCCTCTTCTTTCTCCTTAGGGTTTCGTATTTTATCTTTGGCGGACTTTTATGCATCATGTAAAGGCGGTTTATGCAAGTCGGTTACCTTCATTTGTTAGACTTGGGCCTTTTGGGCTTGGGCTTGGACCACATAGGAGTGAACCAACCCAACAAATCTGATATTTCTAAAACATCAGAAAATAGGTTCTTGAGCACAGACTAGATATCCTTTTTTGAAGCCCTCGTCTCTTGTCTCATTTCTAGACAGCTAGCTAGCTGCAAACAAACAAACAATAGCAACTCCACAAACAGTAGCATATGCAACAGTTTAATGCAATGCCTGATCAATTAGTCTTTGCTTGTTCCACTCTCTGGCGTATCGCACGAGCCAAACCATGCCGTGAAGCACGCACACAAATTACACAGCTTATATCCCAAAGGGGTCCTCTTGACATAATTATATATACAGCGATTATCATATATATTTTGTTGCTCGTGCAGCTAACAGTGGGTGTCCTGCACAGATGGATATTGTCCTGTCCTGTCCTCGGCGATTATTCATCCTACTCAGTGATAAGTAACGTTTTTGTCCTGTAACTATATGATCAGTCATTCGGCGCTTATTGAGTGCATCAGGAAATAGTCTGGACAACGGAGATTTGAGTGTGACATGTAGCAGAGATCTTGGAACTCATACATATATTGGTGATACTGTAAGCTGCTGGACGATCGCTGATGGATGAACATCCATTGAGCACAACAATAGGACGGTCTCGATAATATCTGTTACTGTAAGGAAGATGTTGCTGATCAGAGGCGACTGACTGCCGCTGTCGCTACAAATAACGCTTCGTTTCCTATTGCGTAAAGCTCCGAGGGCAATAATACCTCACTCTCATTCCACTAAAAGAAACTTCCGTAAGTTTAATAACTAAGTAGATGCAGGACAAGCTGACAACAGACTTTGTTCGCTCACGCCTTATATAAGTTTGTTTACCAGATGATATTACAGTTTTGTTTAACTAACTAGCCGACCCTTGGATGAACAAGGCTCATCCCGAACATTCATGCTCTGAAACTAGCAGCAAACGGCATTGAACACCGACACCTGGAAACATTAACAGAACACCTTCATTTCCCGATCCCCTTCCCCTTCCCGTCTCTACTGGCCCTCGCCTTTCTTATTCTCGCGATATTTTTAGCCCGTGCAAACATTTTCACAAGAAGTCGCAGCTTGTGAGATTCCTGTGCGATCATGTTTGCAGTAGAAGGGCTTTCGCTTAGAACTAACTCATACCCATCTTTGAAAGAATCCATTCCTTCGGCGAAGAGCTGCCAGAACAATGCTCCAGCCGCTGCTCCTCCGCTACTGGCAGACGAATAGACCTTGTCATAGGCAGTGCTGAAAACCTGGTCCCTCTGATCCGAGATGTAGCCAGGATCTTTGTATGACTTTCCGAACTCTGCTAGGAGGACGGGTTTCTTGATGATGTTCTGAGCATCCTGGATATGTGCGTCGAGCCAGTCGTTAAGGAAAGAGAGCTGAGACTGATCATTCGAGTTCGGTAACCTAATTACGCACCAGCAAAATAAATAAATTATGATAACAAAGTCAAAATTACGTTGATGATTCCCGTTCTGCAACCTAGCTATGCACCAGTAAATTACCATTGATCCGGATAGGAGTGAACCGTTGCAAAATCAATCGAGGAAATCTGGTTGTTGGCTATGAAGTCAGTTCCGACACCGATTTCCAAGTTCAGGCTGGTTCTTTGTGCATGGTCACCTCCATAGAATCCTTCAAGACCAGCTTCTAGCAAATGGTTACTGTCTATTGACTTCAACTAAGCAGCCATCTCTGATATCCATGCCTATTTCAAATGCCAACAATCAGCAAACCTTACAACCAGTTCGAATGCAATCAAATGAGCATAGAATAAGTCAACTCAAGGCTGATCGATTTCATTTAACAGACGTCACAAATTACACTGTCGAACCAAAAGTAAACAAGTTTTGCTCTCAGTTGACTGATAGTATATGCTCAGCATATCAGGACGGGCGAAACCTGAATGGTCTTTCCTGATGGATCTGAATTGCATCTCGGCTCATTCATCAGCTCCCATGCCATAATCATGGGATCATCCTTGTAAATAACTCCAGTTACTGTGTTGTTCCGGTTGAGAACTGTCTGCAACAGGGGTAACACAAGTATCATAACTCCATTTGCTTATTCATTAGGCAGAGCACCATGCTCATGCCAAGAATGTCTTGACCACAGATTGAGTCTCAATGGAATCATTTTCTCTTTGCATAGCAAGACAGCATATAACGCTCCCTTCTCAAAATCCCACAGCAAGCGGCATCTATTCTATTTCTCGTTTGAATTCATTACTAGACCGAAAGAACAAATCCCATGAAAACCAGCATGTCCAATAACGGAAACAAAGAAATCGAGATACTCACACAAATTTGCAAGTTTATGCAATTTGTGAGGTTACCTTAATGTGGTTCTTGTAGTATCCCTTGATAACAGGGTTGGTGAAGAAATCATCATGAGAATTGAGGGACTGGCCTTGACTCCTTCCCCAATTAACATACTGTTTCTTGCCCCCAAAACCTTCATAGTTGTTCACCAAGCTTAGTATCAGCTTTTTATTCCATACTTCCTGCTTCTCCTATCACAAAATCGAGTCCCTACAAAAACCACAAACAAAATGATACTATATATTTTTCTGCTCATGGAATTGATTCTTCGACATAGTATCACACAATCTTTAATCTTTTAACGATTTGATATGGTTTAATTTCCACATGTGTGCCAGCCATATGCTATTTTGTAACACAGAACACATACCATGTTACTTAGGATCCTAATGTCTTTATCTAAAGAGACATGCATGTGCTCTACTCGATGTTTTCTACAAATACTAGCCAGAAGGGAGTGTCTTCGTTATGCCTAAAGTAGAAACCCTAACGTTTATTTTGTGCAATTTACATTGTCAATACTCAATTTGAGTTTAAAAGTCACTCGCCATAAGAAAGCATTCGCCTGACAGGATGTGCTCAGTTGGAGATAGAAATCACCTTGAACAGATGCTCATTGTAGGACCCAATGAAGCGGCCGATACCCAGCATCGCTGAACGCCCACGTCCGCCCGATCACAAGTCCCCCAGACGAAGCTTCCCGAAATGCATCAGAAACCTTGTAACTCTGATAAGGATCGGCTGCGACGTACATGAGCCAGTATGCATTGAACCCATGTGCACAGAACGGGCTCCCGTTCGACATAAACTGTGTCCCCCTCGTTGCGACAAACCCGCCATTATCGCTGCCGCCACCAGATGCTGATTGCATCAGAATTGCTAGTATAACGAAAACAGCAAGTTTGTTGCTCATTTGGGTTTACTGCTTTGGTTTCGAAACTCTCTGTGGTGGTGTTGTCTTGTTTGTGTGTTGTTATTTGTTTGGTTTGGAGGAGAAGAAATGAAGAGAATGTGAAGAGTGAGTGAAGGGAAAGACCTGAAAGGGAAAGCAGTTACAAAAAGGGGAAGTGGGGAGGTTGTATCATGTTGATTTTGCACTTTCCCCCCTGTTTGATGGATCATCGCAAACACACCTTTAACTAGCTTGAGAATGATGAAAATTCTTCTAATCACCTAATCTTATTTGAAAGATGAAATCGTAGTATAACCATGTCGGGATCAAGAAGAAGTTGATTGAATTTTACAGGATAGTTCATGGAGAAGAGATTTTACAACGTCCGAGGATGATTCGAATTTCAAATCCTAAATAAAAATGCATACATCTTGTCCTTACCCAACCCGACCAAACAGGAAAGGAAAAATGAGTATCCAAGGTGGAAAACATCTTTGTTAGCTAAAAATGACAAAATACATCACGCTACAATTAATGGCAATTTGATTACTCTTATTTGAAGTTGCAGAAGACACCATTATCGTTCATTCATATCCATGTTCAAATGAAAGCAAAGCCAGCTTGGTGAAAGTGATCCATGATCGCAAATTTGATTCTTCATAAAATGATTTCAAACAGCCAATACCAGAAAGGAAAACGATTAAGCACCAACTTTATGCAGCATTTATATTAAAAAGAGAGAGATCAATTGAAAGAGAGCATAGATAAGACTTAGAGAAGTTTAAACAAAATATGAGAAGGACGAGACATATATGATCTATCCCATGGCAAACAAAAGAAGGATCGTACCCGACATGAATTAATTTTCAAAACTAACATTCAAGATTAATCTGCGGTACAAAGTAACAAAGCTCAGTAAGCCAGCCACAAGATTCAAACAAACCAAGATGATATGTGATTATTCGCATCATTTCGAGAAGCACCAAACACCAAAGTGACAATATCTGTACCTCTATCTACCTATATTTTTAAAGACTAGGATCCTGGTGGATGGATGCAACACAGACATCTCAGAATTCACATTAATGATAATGAACTCGCCCATAAATATAAAATCATAAATGTACTTGAAATCATAAACAAAAATGATCAAGAGGAGCTGAGTTTTTTGCCGTGCTCTTTTTTTTTATCCTGTGAGATACTAATTTTGTACTATCAAACATTAGTTTTTATAAAATTATTATGAGATACTAATAATATATTACGTTGTGAATTTTAAAATTCAGTCAATTTAAGATTTTTTTGATATTGTTAAAAATAAGAACGAAATACTGCGAAGTTCATGCCATTGTAAAAATTATGTGACGAAGAAAATATTTGATAAACCGATACGAGGATTTATGATACTATTGAATTTGTATAAATTTTAATGAATAAAAAAATATTTTTTGATGATAATAAGATTTATTATAATACTC
This sequence comes from Drosera capensis, assembly GCA_001925005.1. Classification (NCBI taxonomy): domain Eukaryota; kingdom Viridiplantae; phylum Streptophyta; class Magnoliopsida; order Caryophyllales; family Droseraceae; genus Drosera; species Drosera capensis. Next base: position 156,815 of record LIEC01010181.1, on the reverse strand, counting down.
CTAAGAAAAGATAGTGGATTTATTATAAAAGATGAGATTGATTTATTTTTTAAAAATGTTAATAGATTATCAAAACAAAATATAATTTTTATGAGACTAACCGAAGATTTGCACCGTGGTGTCTCCAAGTAAAAATAATTAGGAACTTCACCAAGTAGTTCCATTTTCAGGCACAAGATGTCCAGTGTTGCAACAACAAAGAATTTCGGCATCTAGCCCCTCATATATACACTTTCAACTGAGGCATCAGCCCTAACTATGTAAGTCGAAACACAATGGTTTTGATCGATCGATGAGATACCAAGCAACTTCTCCTACTCCTGTAAATCGCTCGACCGGGAGATCGTCGATACCAAGCAACAATGGAGACTTGTCACGCAAAGCTCCAGAATCTGAAATCAGACCTTGAATGAATCGATCATTAGAGTCGATCTGCCAATCAGGATGATCACCGGACCACCATTAGCGTGTGGAGATGCAGCTCAAGCCCATAGCTATCTCTCCCCCGAGTTGAACTTGTTCCAAGCATCCTGAACTCAAGGGCATGCATAGCTATCACTCAAGGGCATGAACTCAACAGCAAGATGTGGGCAGTAAACAGGTCAAAGCAACACAATACTACCCCAAAAAATGAGACAAGAGATGAGAAGTAAATTCATTCGGACCATGAGTGATTTTAATTTTCAAGTGCCACGATTGTCTCTAAATAACCATCCAGAAACAGATGGTTCTAGACCTTATGTACCGAGTTTGCCGAAGTTATTCGGCCACAGTGGAACAGGAAAATCTTAGTGGTTGAGAAAAGTCGGAAACACACCTGAAGAAGATAAAAGACCTTCTCGCATATGTACTTCTGCCTCACATTGGCACCACGTTGTTGCACTTTATCCGGATGCACATAAAGAGCGGCTTTCCTGTAAGCTTTCTTAGCAGCAGCAGCTGTTATCACGTCTGTCAACGGGATTGGTTGCCATCCACTATCGGGCCCAAGAATCTGCCATCGGAAAAAATTCAATTTACCGACTATAACTAATCTCATATAGGCAGTTACCAAGTTCATTTGTCTTGCCGTGTCTATCATAGCACCCACCCAATATTGGATGAACCAGTAGCTTAAAACATTGTTTCAGTAAATCATAGCAGTATATGTTTGAACATAAACTTGGCTCTGAAATTCTTGAAAAAATTCTGGACTTTTATGCAATTAATCAGACTGAAGTGTTTTGGTGAACGTGTCACAGAAATAAGCATTCATCAAGCACAATCCACGGGTAGCCTACCCAAGTACCACCAAGCGTCGAGCTCAGTGTGTAGGAAGTGGTGTGTTGCAAAAGGATGAATACGACGATTATCCCAATTGCACATGAAATTATTCAGCGCATACGCAAAATAATCTGGCTCGCAATCATGTCAAGCAAGTAAAGGGTCGCAAAACATACATACTGCAAAGTCGACAGCAACGCACGCAGGTTCCCTTCCTTGCCATTTGACCACCTCTTTATATCAGCATCCAGTGTTTCAGCTAGCCTCTGAAACGGCGTAAGACCCGGAGTTACCATGACCATGACTAGGATCTTGAAATTTCCAGTTGGCTAATTAGAAAGATACTTACATTTCTCTCAGCATGTTCTCTTTGAGCAACAAGATCACGCGTTTTTTTTACCGTAAGGGCATCTGCCTGTGAGAGAAGAAACTTCAGTCACACCTCAAGTAACGGTACCAAGGAATCATATCTTGAACGAAAGCAGATAGCATACCATGCGCTCAGCAGTTCGGCGATTACTTCCCAATCTAGCATTATATCTCTGGGTTGATTCACAGCCACCTCCATGGCAATTATCTATACTCTGGAATTCGTACAAGTGAGTTAGAACGCAGACATGCAACCTTCATGACATGCTAAAGATAGAAAGGTTTAGGAACTTACCGACAAAGAAGAGCCCTGTCTCGTATCCGTTGACCTGGACGACGAAGATAATTTATCAGAGACTGATCTTTCGAATCGCTCTCGAGCCTGAACAGTCACTTTCTCCAACAACCGTTGCTTAGCTTCTGCATTGGCCCGTTCTACTGCAGCACGCTCTGCCCTCCGCTTGGCCTCTGCAGCAGTTTTCTCAGCCAATGAACTCTCCCGAGCCTCAGAACATGCCCTTTCCAATCTTTCCCGTGCCTCAGCCATAGCTTTCTGACGAGATTCAAGAGTTTGTCTTTCTAAATTAGGTCTTTCACGAGCTTCAGACTTCATCATATCCACAGCCTTCCTATCCTTTGATCTCTCCCTCTCCCTCTCTTCCTCAAGTTTCCTACGATGCTCATTCTCTAGCTCTTTATCTGTCTTTACTGGTTCCTCTTTGTCCACTGCATTACCTTCATTCCCTTTTCTTACTGTATGCTGACTAGTACCAGAAGGCTGAGAACTTTTGTTAATGTTTTGTTTAGTCTCCGAGATCACAGCTTGAGCGGCTTGCATGAATCTGGTTTCCCCACTAATTCCTGTCAATCCTCGAATAGGCTCAGTGCTGCTCGAGTTCACCTCCTGGTCATATGAAACAGGAGTCTCCACAACATTGTTCATTCTTCCAACTACTGCCTCGCCAATATTCTTTGTTAAACTCGGAGTCATTGCCTCCTTTCTGTCGTCAATTGTATGGTTGCTGACTATATGAACGTCATTAAATTTCATGGTCAATCCATCCAAACGGTCAGATGACAAAACCTCTCCGACCCTGAATTCGGGCAATTCATCTTTTGCATCACCTTGGCCCGGACATTCAGTTGTTATTCCAGCAATTTCGACATTTTCTGTTTTTATAGCATCACAGTTACTCTCAGCCATGACCTGTTGGGTCCTGTCACTAACACCCTGACCAACCGCCCCCTGAGCTTCACTATTGTTTTGGAGAAATCCATGTTCATGGCCCAACACATCTGGCTTACTCTTCTTCTTCCCCAGATTAAAATCCCCAGCTAATAACTTGGAAAAATCTGGCAAAAAAAGCCCCATCATGGCAGGGGTATCTGGTCTCCCAACCCTAACCTCGAAAAACTGCAAATCATGTCCGAGTAAACTATTATCCATGTCTTCCACAGTCACAGATGCCTCACTTGCATGTATCGGCTTCTCAGAGACTGCTTCAACTTCAGGACTCTTGTTGAACAGCCGCAAGTGTTCAGCGTCATCGTCTCCCCTTTTACTTTCCTCTGCGGCAAGAGCTTCTCCATATCTCGCAAGATTTGCATCCTCTTTGAGAACCTCAGTAAAGCATTCAAAACCATCTGCTCCTCTATTATTACTCTCAACCCAGGCCAAGTCTGATGCTTCATTTACAGCACATCCTTTGGTTGCAGAAACTTCTGTCATTCCCATATTGTCATCCATGTGAGGACTTACCTTCGATGAATTCCCGTTGGCCGCCATCTCAAGTTTCTCTTCAGATCTGTCCTTGTCGTCGCTCAGCTTAATTCTGCATCCTGCACTTCTGTCTTCTGCATTTCGCTTATTACTCTCTTGGACGACCTGCCGATTGTCATCTTTGTTACAAGCTTTGTTTCTTCTACTGTCATTTTCAAGCACCGCACGAGGGTTTTGCCTGTCCTCTTTCTCTTCCTTCCTATGAGCCACTTTTAATTTCCTCTGCCTCCTTTCCGTGTCACTAGTTTCCTTAAATTCCTTTTCACGCCTTTCCATTTCACAGCCGTCCTTCGCTTTCTTGTTTTCTTCTTCCCTCTGAAGGGATTCCCATAGTTCTCTCTCAAATTCTTCCTTATCAAGACAAAGTTCAACATAACTAAAATCATGATCAGGCAGCTGACAAGCTATGATTGGTTGTCTCTCATTCTTCTCCACAGCTTTCTCTGTCCTAAGGTTCCTCTCATCCATGAGTCCTTTTCGATCCCTTTCCAAACTCTCGTTAACTTCAGTATGATCGTACACCACACGATCACTGATTTCTTGAGCCAATTGAACCATTTCCTCGAGAGAATCCAATCTGATAGCCGATTTTGCTAATTTTGATCGTTGCTTGTGTTCCTTCAAATCATAATCAACATCCATTGAATTTGAAGGCATTACAACTTTCTCCCGGTGTCCTGAAGCTCTTCTGGCAGCTTCAATCCCTTCATCAGACGAGTGTTGCACATCAGAAGATGCCTTCTTCCCATCGCTGCAGCAGTTTGAATAATCTGGTGCTTCAAGCACAGCCACATTCTCTGCAGAGTTTGGCAGCATGGTTGCAAACATACAGTTATCGTCTTTTGCGTATTCATAATATTTCATAGCTTCCATCCATTTCCCAGTTTCCTCAGTCAAACTAGAATATACAACGGCACTCTTTTTCCTTTTATGCTTCTTCTGTGATGGTTTCTGAGGTACATTAAGAGAATGTACAGAAAGATCAGATAACACTGGGACGGCTTTGCTACCACCTTGGCTCTCTTTCCTAGGATTTTCCCTTCCATTTTGCTCTCTTTCTCGTGATGTGTTGCATCTGTGATCTTCCAAAATGCCCTTACTATTCATTCCCCCCTTTCTACCAGAATCTGAGTCAATATCGCGACCTGAGCTCGAATGGCTCCTAGAACCACCATTCTTTCTCATCAACTCTTTCGCAGTTCTCAAACTTGCTACAGCTTTCTCAATTACAACATCTATCGAAGCAGCAGAATCAGAAACAAATAAACTTCCATCTACTTCAGCATCAAAGAAAATAGGTGAGCTATCATCTTCAGCAATCTCATGAGCAAAAACTTTGGGAGGCATAGGAGCTGCAGACAAGTTACCAGAAAATCCGTCCCTCTCAACCGGCAAGGGTGGTGGTCTTGATGGAGGTGGCACATGAGATGGTTGTGTTCGGAGGCTATCAGAAACAAACACAGAAGTCGGATTCATAGGAGATCTACTGCACCCATGTGTTTTTCCATGTTTACACTCACTCTGTATTTCAGAGCCGTGATGAGAAGTATGCGACAAGGGTTGCTTCACGAATCTATCTTGAGATAACTTTTGCGGGATGAATTTATCGACGCCATCAGCTACATGGGTATATCCAGGAAAAGAATCATACTTTGCTACATGGATCCCATTTAAATCACCTTCACCAGATGTCAGAACAGCCTCATGATAAGAAGCATTGAAATTCTTTCTATGATGATTCTCCATTTGCATGAACTGATTACCCTCTGAATAAGCTGAAGCACCTGATTCTTCAGAGAAAGACCCACTTCCAGCGGGACTCCTATAGGGAAGACAAAACAGACAGCAAATCAATCAAAAACTAAGAGAGATACACATTGTTGCAATACGCATGTACACCATATAACTTGGAACATTTCAAGTGTCGACAAAAGACGATATCAAAAACATTGAGACCACACTTCAAGTACATGAACTTTGGCAAAAATAAACAAGAATGTCTAAAGTATCTAACTTATTGAACGAAAGCTTCAGATGATGAACTATAGTTATAGGAGAGTAGTGTTCCCAAAGGCGGTCAATCATCTGCCACCAGGAGTATGATTTAAAACCTCTTGCACACACATATCAATCTTTTGGTTAGCAAGTGTCCAAACTTCAAATGTACACCAATACAAGATCTTCCTAATCATCTCGACAAACCTGTGACCACGGACCATAGTAACTACTCAGGATGCAAAATGATATGACCGGTGGACTAGGATCAGGCACTCAAACCCTCTGTACGAGGCAAGACACTTGGCTACTCAATTACTCATCCGAACAATTTCCTTTCATACTATTATCCGCCTCAACCCGCTTCTCAAACCAACAATTTCCTTTCATACTATTATCCGCCTCAACCCGCTTCTCAAACCTCTGCATAACAGCGAATGATCACTTGGAGCCCATAATTCCTTAGCATATAACAGAGTTGCCCCAAAACGATCAACCATTAACACTCATTTTCCTTCATTTCACAGCCTAACAACTCCTAATCGACAACAATCACTTCCGTATCACTTTAACTGACAATGTTCAATATTATGCCAAAATGAAATAATACAAACTATTTTCTCTCAGCATTTTCCGAGTTCTAGACATTTCACCCCAACCCTCCAAATCGTAACCAGCAACAAGGTCCTTCCTATAGCTAGCCCATTGTTAACATCATTCACTGGCGACAATGCATTCTCTGAACCCAAAATGACACACCAGAAGATCATACACAGCAAATCCATAAAATTTACGTCACGAGTAGCAGGGATAAAACACGCATCCGGTAGTAAGTAGTAGCTATGAATCTCATCCTTCATTTTCTCAACAAATCATTTTCTCATCAATCCAAGCCAAAACATCCCAACCGGCAACCGAGGAGTTGTTTCTATCCACTATCATACTTATGACCAAGACATCTATCGGTTCCACATGTCAACTCGTCCTGTATAGATTGAGAAGACGAGTTGTTAACCTAACGCCACAAAATCGAACAAACGAACACATAACACACAATACAACACCAAAACCCAACACAACCCACAACAACAACATTCACATTCACATTCACATACCACACTTCTCCCCCCTCCTCCTCCTCCTCTTCCTCCCTCACAAACCACTCGTACGGCACACCAATCACCACCTCTCTTCCTCCCCCGAACACCTCCTCATAATCAAACACATCCACCTCTTCAACCATCACCTCGTCTCTCGCCGTCGGTATCTCGAGTAATGGAATCGAAGTAGCCGCTCTCGACCGAAATCCGCCGAAGATATCCGCGTAGTCGTTCGGATGCGGTACAAATGCTACTCCTCCTCTGCCGCCGCGGTGGTGGTGCCTCAAGGTGGCTCCGGCACCGTTGAAGACGTCGTTGTAGTATCCGGCGCCGCCGATGGTGGTGGTTGTTGAGGAGTGGCGGTGGTGGTGGTGGTGGTGGTGGGCCATGGTGGAGTGAGTGGTGGTGATGGTTGAAATTGGGGGGATGTTGTCGTTGTAGTGGGAGAGAAGGAGCCAGCGAGGGGAGGAAAAATGGGGAGAGAGTAGAGAGGGAGTGGGGGACTGGGAGAGAGGGGAGGGGTAAAATGGGGAATTCGAAGGGTTTAAGTACTATCATTCGATTGGTCCATTGATACTGATAATACTTCTTCCCTGTTTCGTAAAAAAAAAAACTCACTCGGTATAATATTTATTTTATATATGTAAATTTAGATTTATCTTTTATTTCTTTTAATTTTAATTCTTAATCACATTAAATTTATCTCTTCATTTTTTTAAATCCTAACCACATAAATTTTTCAAATATAAAAATGATGCAAACAATTCGAGGTATCACGAAAAGACAAAAACGACGTGTTTCTTTCGTTCCATATAAATTATGATGTATTATTGAATAAATATGAATATTAAAAAATAAATTAATTTTCATAATAAAAAAATAATAAATAATATATTATTATTATTATTATATAACATCAAACGATTATAACTCTGTTTCATAACAACAGAGGGAGGAAGTAACAACACTGGTTTCGTTGAGCCAGTTAAATAAACATAAAAACGACGTGCATTCAAGTGCTCTGCGACATCGCTATCCAAAGCCGGAAGAGAGAGGGAAAACAGGGGAGACGAAAACGACTAAAAACCCCGACGCACAAACCGCTAATAGAAAAAGAGAACAGCGACTACCCAACTAAAATTCTTCATTTAACCACGGGCCACTTGAATGGCATTATCATGATAGCAAAAGTATAACAGGAAGAACACATTTAAATTGTTCTGCTCAAAATTTATCGACATCATATACGAAGACTTTGTAAATGACACTTTAATGTAAAGTCTTTGATCATGGTTTGAATCTCGCAATCTAGACAGACACAATAACTCATTATTCTTTTACGTTTGATCTATTTACAGATTGTTTGCATAGTGAATTATATTCTTTACGTTTCATAATTCTTATAATATTTATTATTTTGGGTTATTTCATAAATCTTACAATATTTATTTTTAAATAATATGACTACAATATTTTACTACACTTCAATATCTCATTTCTCATTTTCTTTCATCTTTTTACATCAATCCACTATCATCATTGAAAAAATCACAATATATTAATCAAAATATATCAAATTCAACACATATATAAAAATCGATTCGGATCAAATCATTATAAGATGCAAATAATAATAAAAGATCTTCATTCTTCATGATAAGTTTTTTTTTTCCCGGTTATATGTTTGATATTCAAGTCATGATTCTCAACATGGGAGAGCCAAAACAATCAATGGGATGTTCAAAGGGGGAAGAGATTAGGTCGTGTATGTAAACTTTGCTCCAAGTAGGTGCCTCTATCTAATCATTGTACTGTAGCGTGTGACGCTCCAATTTTGTGCCATGTATCTTTGCCTTTGATGATTTAGGACCACTATAGGAAACCATATAAAGGACTCTCGGACTGCCTTTATTTCAAATTTACTTCTTTATCCAAAGAATTTCGCAGCGAAAAAATTTAGGACTTAGACTTAAATTCATGTTGTACTTGGGTACGCTTGTAGTGAACCAATACTGAGCCTTATTTTCTGGAGAAAAGGAAAGAATGCGCTAACAAAATTTTTATGTGATGAACTGGATTATTATGATTTCTGAATTTCTACCAATAAAGAAAAAAAAAAAGAAATAGACTGGTCAATGAATTTCTAATACACCACACAAAAGAAAAGATCAAAAAAAAAAGGGTCTTTTTTTAGTTTGATCGGAACGAATGAACTAAAAAAAATTGATTTTTTTCTCGTGATCTTGTTTCATGACCTGTTATGATATATTATCAACGAACCAACTTTAGTAATAATCCGAACAAACTGATAATAGAAAGCTCATTACTGAATAACCAAGGGGTTGTTTGGTATTAGTGTCCAAACTGAAAAAAACTAAAATCAGTAACTTTAACAAAAATCCAATAATGAAAACCATAATCATTTTTTCAAGTTAAATGGTTTTTGATAAAATGAATTTTGAATATATACTTTGATGAAATAGGAAATATAAACAAAAAAACCATATAAAATAGTTTTATTTGATCAAAAATCAAGAAACGATGATGATATCAAATAGATCTCAACCTAACAAACCAACAATTGATTATGATTCATACTCAAAAGACTCAAAGTATGTGTCCATAAGATGTAGTAAATTACATGATCCCGTGTTCGAGTCACAGACAAACCAAAATCAATTGCTAGTCATTCGAGAAGCTGCATAGGTTTACGTATAACTGAACGTGGTCAGTGATCCCATCGAAATCTTCTTAGTTACTCGTGATCCATATATACGAATGATTTTAAATCCGAGGTGCTCGTGCACAATCCATTACCTTCCATAATTTCGCTCCTCCTTTACCGTGATGAATGATTACATACATATGTAAGAAGCAAACTTCTCTATTATAATGTCAAGATTGTACGAGTTGGTTAGGTAGAACAATGGATGAAAGCTTGCAAGTCACACATTGGGAGGCACTTGAAATAAAAAAAGGAAGTGGAGATCTTTGTCTATGAATGGGACCTTTATGTTTTGGGGCACTTTCTTCACATGCTTTCGCTGTACTAGTGATCCTAGGGTGCTATCATAACCAATTTTTTTATTGACCATAATGCCCTTAGTAATCAACTTACTAGTACTACACTTGCTTGGTTGCTAACCAAGATACGCGATGTTGGAATAAATCCCATAAAACTTTAATATTTATATCAAATTATTTAGAACAAATCATAAGCGAAAGCGTACCTGAATCCATAAAAGCAAGCCTAGGGTTAGGGTATCTTTCAGGTGATACACACGCTAGGGTTTCTCTCTCTCGATGGGATGATAGAAAGATGTAACGTATGTTCAATCGGGAACCATAACCTTCATATATATATATATAGTGGTTTTTAACCCTAATCAGTCCATCATCAATTAGGTTCAAACCCGTAGGTATCTACACAATTGGGTCCTATACTTTATAAGACGACATATTAACCCACTAATATTTAGGTCAAACTGCAAGATAGCACATAACATACAATTAATCCGTATAGTTAAATTGTTCATGTACATATAATATAAGTCCATTAATCCAACAAGCGACACTATCGTTGGATCCAACTTCTCGTTTGATCGATAATAATGTGAAGATCTATGGTCGTTATCTTTGGGATGTGTTTAGAAATTAAACCTTCTTGCTGGCAAAGGGCCATGAAGATAGGCCATCGCTGTGAAAACACCCTCACCTTGTGCTTTGAATTCAAATTTTGGAGGCAAATGATGGAGTGGTTGAACCAATATTTCCTTAATTCAAGGAATCTAGAGTGTTGTGGTCATCTAAGGTAGAGCAAAGGTAGGCTTAGCACACTTTTTAGAATACCTAAACCCATATTATATGGCCGAAATGTTCTCAAAGTTCGACGCGCACGCTACACAAGAACCCCAGCTTAGGTCGAAGAGTCTCGTGTTTGATGAACGAGTTTCATCTCCAACAAGCAAATGTCGCAGATTAGAATAATAGGTGAATGATGCAGACTTGCTTATAGTAAACAAGATTTATCGAGTAGGACATTGGGTCGTCACGTTCTAAAAGTACAATCATTCATCACGTTCATAACTTAAAATGATTATTTTCATCATAATCCAGAATCAGCAGCAGTTTGAACAGAACTTCGTCGAAAAGAAAACCAGTCGAAAGGTAATGATCAGTATACTCAGAACACTTATGGTAAGAGCCTTTAGCACAAACTCCGCTAGCCTAGTAATATGGCGATTGTTAAAGTGTATAACAATCACTGCCTTAGACTCTCGACGATGTAAGAAGCATACAGATCCCTGCCAAAAAGATTCAAATAAGAGGTCAAACAACAAAACTTCTGGGTGACTGTCAATTACAGCAAATTTACTTGGCAGCTAACGTTTCCAGAAACAGAATGGAAAATGGAGGACGAGAAAAATGAACACCAAACCCCAGAATCAGTCACTCATCTTACATTGAATAATTTATGGCAGAAATTGCAGCTTCAGCGGGAAGGAAGTCATTCACGGCGACACTCTTGTTCTCGTTCTTCTTGTCTGAAGTAATTGAGTCATGGTTCACAAATTATATGGATCCAAGTAAGAAAAAATCAATTATTGTCAAATTAATTGGAGCATTCAAGCATTCTCTACGAGACAGAACCAAAAAAATTGGACGCAATGTCGTTCGAAATATGTATCAGGAGCCTATCCCACTGGCAAACAATCAAAGAGAAAGAGACCTGGCATCATAGGAAAATCACAGCAAAATAAAACGAAATCAAGTAGAGAAAATAAAATAGGGGAGGGGATTGGTTATGAGAGGATACAATCTTCAAAGAAGCGACGGATCTCTGCAAGACGATGGGGAGCAAGATCACTGAGTTCCTTGTAGTGGCGGAATTCAGGATCATCAGCACATACTGCTATAATTTTGTCATCTTTTTCACCCTGCAGTAGCAATAAATCAATGAACAGCATGACGACCAGCAATGTAAACGTCAACCTATGCCAGTCACTACTAGTAATACTCCTACATGGACGATGACGATGTTATACAATGTCAACACAAATGGGAATGTGGGGGGCTGCATCCCTCACAAATTTTTTAAAAAAATGACCGATTTCAAAAAATTCAAAAATTGAAAATTAAAAAGGATTTTGTGAGTGGGGATGCAAATAACATGACTGCAGAGCCCCTTTTTCTTTGACAGTGTCACACATTGGTTCCCTCATAACTTCTTGACCTGTTGGAGGTCAAGTGGGGGATCAAGAGGAGGCAAAAGTGGTCATACTCATGAGAGACCATTGCACACAATAAGACAAAAGATCAATGGTTCTACAGAGTAAACTAGATTACCTGATCAATCATAGGCATAAGTCCAATTGCTCGAGCCCGGAGGAAAGAACCAGGAAGTACAGGCTCCTGTAGAGTGGAGAAAGGGATGCATAGGATGTACAAAGCATAAGCATTGAACTTGAAGTCAATGTTTTCCTATAAGAGATGGTAAACATAGGCACAGAAACCAAAAAAGTATGGCCACACGAGGTATCAAAAAATCCAAACAGTGAACATAAAGCACAAGAGTTTTGAAAATTGCTACCTGCATCAGAACAAGAACATCCATTGGATCGCTGTCTTCGCAAAGGGTTCGAGGGATAAACCCATAGTTGTGCGGGTACACGACGGATGAGTAGAGCACTCGATCAACCTATTTCAAAGAAATCCTTGAGTAAAGCCACTTCTCTTTTTATGGGAGAAGGGCATAAAATGAAAAGAGATAAGAGATGTCGAGAACATACTTTGATCAATCCACTGGTCTTATCCAGTTCATACTTCACCTTGCTTCCTTTGCTGATCTCCACAACCTGCAAAGTTAAACGCAAGAAGGATCTGATTTACTTCAATTCGTAATTGGAAAAGAGACAACAAATTGGCATCGATTTTTTATGCCAACATTTGGTACAAATGAAGCTAGCATATATAACAACCTGATTCCAGCAACACATGGTAACAAATCAAGCCAGAAATTGTAATAATGATTCGTCAAAGAAGGAAATGATAGACAGAGTCATTAGAAGTCAATTAAGAGTGTTTATCCCACGTCTAATTCCGCTTCGACTGTATACTCGGGGGAGATAATATCTTAACCCAAAAATGAAGGCACTTCGACTCTTGGCTTCATTCAGATAATGTAGCATCCGAATCCAAAGAAGCTGATAAGGAAAACGCAATACTCACACAGTTGAAAACTGAAGGGGCACCAGGTCCTGACGAAATAAGAGCATCATAAAAAAAACATAATCAGGGAAAAAACTAGCAGCCCGTGGGAGCCACACACACGATACGTCATCAACCGAGTTTATATAGCTTAATTTCAAAGTTGATATATACGAGAGCATATAAGTTTACCGATCTCTAAATCATGCCAAGGGTGAGCAGCCATAGATCTCCTCGACATTGAACTAATGATTCTTTCATTGAGAACTACATGGGGCAAAACATGACTTCCACCTCCTTCTTTTGCATTTACCTCTCCGTCATTGCTTGCCATGACCACTTCTGCAACAGTGAGAAAATCGAACCATAAGTTAATACTACCAAGGATTAGGAACGAGTCTAGTGCAAATGACAACTCCATCATTCCAAAAAAGGAGAATCGCGGTAAAAAACGAGATTCGATGGAACATGATTAGAAAACGTGGAATCGAATTCACTTCAAGAAAGCGAACCACAAATCGATAAAATCCAATCGTAAATCGAAACTATTGAACAAGGTAGTTAGACTCGAGATTCTATAAGGACCTGATCTGAATCGCAAACTAGAACTCATTTTATGGAACCGAACCATAGTCGGATAAAATCGGATTGTGAAATCAGATCATAAGATTGAAACTCTATCTACCTTTAAAAACAATATCTATTGACAATGCAGCGGAGTTACGCAAATCTACATGCTAATTCACAATTAAACCTAGGATTCCAACCCAAAACCAATCGACGAGTGAATCAATCCAGGATCTTAGAAGTAATTGTTTTGAGATGCAAAATTCCAATGCGGCTTATCCATTCTCAAACAATTACCATACTCTGAATCTGATCATCCAATTCCAAACATGACCAAACGAGTTATTACCTCATCATACAGCATCCAACCCCGCTGCCGCAACATCGAAAAACAATCTCCTCAAACGCACACACGTGTACACTCAAGAATCAAACAACTCCAACAAAAATCAAACATCAATCACCAAACAAATCAAATCCAAATCCAAAAACAGCGAATCAGAACCCTATAACAATTTAATCTCCATTCCAAGGAAAAAACGAATAAAATTCAAACAGTACTCACAGAGAAATATCGGAGACAATCAAGAGTACGTGATGATAGCAACGATTCTGCTCGAGCAAGTGATGCAATGAGATGACATACAAGTAGAGTAGCGCCGCGGGTACTTGAGTGGGGTGTGGAATTCTATTTTTCTTGTTTTTTTTCTTTAATGTGTGGGGGTTGGGCAAGGTTTCAACGATAAGTCATCGGCGATTCTGGTTCGTTGGATTGTGATGGTGTGGATCGGACGGCTGAAGGTGTCGCAGCAAGGCAGCATGTGCTTTTGCTTTGGTTTTGGGGTTGGTCAACGTGATCCTTCCAAGTGTTCCGCTCATTGTTTTGGTCAAGCTCGATGCAGTAAAGACACTGCAAGGTGACCATGGTTTAGTAGTAATGAATATTAGAACATAGGACATGCTATCTTTGTCGTTGTAGATAATTCATCCTTAATTTTTCCATTTCTATCCCTACAATATAATATTATAATATCATTTTTTATATAAAGATTTAATTTTTTATTCAATTGCACATCATATTTTCTACATCGATTCCATATATAGATTTGTATATTTTTCATTTATTGATTTTTCATAATATATTAAAATATTAAATATTATTGAAACTTTTTAGAATATTTGTAATGTAATAATAATTTTTCCATTTTTTAAAAATAATATTTTTAATTTCTTTTACCTAAAATAATTCAAATTTTAATTATTTGTATTTTTTTCTAACAAAAATATTAATTTTGTATTATTTTAATGATATAAATTGTATAAGGAATACAACTTTGGTTCCTCAAATATAGAAAAAAATATAAATATAGAAAATCATATAAAAATAGAGATATGAAATCTACTGCGTAACTTATTTTTTGATAGATTTTCTATATAAAAGGATAAAAAATTATATAAAAAAACTGTTGCGAGTGCTCTAAGCATAGAAGGATTGCTAATCACCCTCCTAGAAAGTACATTCCCACCTTTATATATATATATATTCTCTCTCTTCCAAAAAATTACAACATTTATTAAATTACGACATCTCAACTAAATTATAACATTACTCTATTTATAAGTTTTTTTCCTATAAAAATACACCCTTCATCTCACATAAATTACAACACATTACTAAATATAGATATTTCATATAAATTACGACGTTCTCAAGTTTGGTATTCCCTTCGTCCCATAAAGAATGCAACATATATGTATTTTATATTATTCTATATGCATGATTACAAATCTCGTTTTCATATTAAATCACGTCTGATCGTTCCGCAATATGTATTAGGTTGAAGTATATAACTTACATAACCATTGATGCTTCTGACAAATTTGCAAAAAACTATGTTTGATCGTCGTTACACATCTGTCAAACATTACATCGACATGCGTGTCCGATCAAAAGATTGCATTCTTTGTGAGACGGCAAAAATATTAAGTTTCTTTCATCTAAATGTCTAATTTATCTCTATTTTATATCATGTCATCCTTATCATTATTATTTTCTCTTGCTCTAACCACTCATAATTTTAGCAATTTTTTTTCTACCCATTCATAAATATTGCTCATCTTCTTACTCATGAAACCAAATGGGCATCTTGATAAAATTGAACCAAATCAATGAAGAGTTTAATCAGCGTGCCAAGTCAACACATCGTGATTTATTTGGGACGGAGAGAGTATCAACACATTCATATTATTTATTTTATATCATCAACGCATCCCATTAGTTTTTCTTATTTTATTTTTTTTCTCACTCCTCTCACTCACTCAAATCAAAAAACAAATTAATCCTTATAAAAAAAAATAATACACAAATCAATTCAACCGTTGTAAGTTTTTTGGGATAAAAAGAATAACTATCCTCATCACACTTTTTTTGTTTCACCAATAACTTTACATGTTTGGAGTAATTTTCATTGAGTGTGAGAGCTATAGCTGTTTTTGTAAAGAGTAGGTGTGTGTAATATCCTAAAATTTTCGATATTTAAAATATATGAATTGTACGTATTAAATACACATACGGTGTTATATATGTGCGCATGTATATGTGAGGGATTAAGGAAGTGCTATGTATAGCGCATGGATATGTGAGGGATTATGGAAGTGTTATGTATGTGCGCATGGTGAAGGTGTTGTGATGAATGCATGTTAGGTGTTTAATAATGATGTATATAGAGGGATAGTATCTTGTATGGGTGTTCAAGGAGCTGACTGTGTTGTGCATGAGTTTATGCTGATGGATGTGCATATGGGTATATGAATGTGTGTATTGCTTTGACGTTGAGGTTATGATGTACATGCCATGGAATATGTGTGTGTATATCAAATTAATGTATAGGTAAATGAATATGTGTGTGTATCAAATTAATGTATAGGTAAATGAATATGTGTTAGTATTAGACTAAGGATGTGTGTGTGTGTGTGTTTAGAGTTAGGATGTGCGCATGTGTGTATATGTGTGTTTAGTGATGTGCTGAGTATGTGTGTGTATATGTGTGTTTAGTGATGTGCTGAGTATGTGTGTGTTTATAGTTAAAGTATGTGTGTGTGTGTTTAGAGAGAGGTTGTGCGTAGTTTGTGTATTAGTGTTAAGGTATAGGTGTGTTTACTGGTGTTAGGGTGAATATGTGTGTATCATGAATTGGAGAAGTACATATGTGTATGAATTAGGGATGGCTGAGAATTGTGCGCATGTGTTTAATGCGTGCATGTGTGTATGCATAACTTATGTTGTTATGATATTCGAAAATGTCAAGGAACGGGCCTATAAATATATGTACACACATCGTAATTGGGTCGAGATCGAGGATGATTGTTGTGTGATCATCTTATGTTACGAGTGTTGTAATATTGATCAAGATTATAAATACCCTCTCGAAAAATAAATAAAAATGACCCTAAATAGTTAAATAAAAAGGACACGAAATTGTGGAAATTGATTGCATTACCTTTGCGATGCAAAACTAAAGAAAAGAAAATCAATTAATGCACGTGCTCTTGAGTTTAGAGGCCCGAGTCTTATATCCATTTTTAGACCCGAATGGATCATCGTATGGTTGTTTAGTAGCCTTTTGGGCATTCATATCAGTCTTTGAATTTTGGGTATTTTTTTCTTTCATCATCACGACGGACAAATAGAGAATTAGGTAGGGAGGGGGAGTTAATGTCCCGTCCCCTTCGCATGCATGCAACGACAATGATCACAGGATCGTTTGTAGTGGGTGTCACGGGTGAGTTTCTGCAGGGAGGTCCTTCTTAATGATAGTATCGCGAGCCACATTGAATGGACAAACGCACGAGAGATGCGAACAGAAAAAAATAACGAATATGTGTTTTAAATAGACTTGTCCGGTCGATGACCGACATCTCGTTATTGAAGTTTGAGTTATTCATATCTACTTGAGTACATCTTTTGGGTTGAGTCATGGGTCGTTAAATGAACATAAAGAAATGACATCTAAAAAAGATATGAAGACGTATAAATACATATATAATGATCTTATTTGATATAACTTATATTTTTCAATATACATAGGGATTTTCGACGATCGTCATAGTCTTTAGCGGAATCTCTTGTAAATGAAACTCATATACTTTAGGTTACTTAGGTTTAGGGATTTTCGACGGTCGTCATAGTCTTTAGCGGAAACCTCTTGTAAATGAAACTCATATACTTTAGGTTATTGCGGTTTTCTTGCTCACAGGTTTTGTATCTTTATTTGTAGGCATATCTCAAGTTGCTTCTGGAAGGTTCTAGAGTGAGGTGCATTCATACAGATCTTCATTTATACTCATTGACATTGTATCAAATCAAATACTAGTTTTTCTAAATGAAATATTACCTTGTACTTGAGATCAAGTTTGTAACTTAAACAGGTGTTCAAATATGTACATTATTGAATGTATTTGATGTTTATGCAGTTCTTTGAAAACCCGTTAGGGTTATTTAGGTTTATCACGGAATAGGTTTGTGAAGACATAACATCTATGTGTCATCTGACGTGGAAAGTCGGAAATTGACTTAGAATAGTGAACATTAGAATAAATTCGTGAAAAACATGGTCGGATTAAATAAGGTCATATTTCATTTGACTAATATAATGATTTCTTGTAAAATTTTTGCATCATTGAAAACAAAACATGTACTAAACGAAATTATAGACGTAAAGGAGAGTAGTTGAGAGGTACCAATCATCTGGGTCTTAACTAAAATAACATGAGGTAGAAAAAAATCGATTACAACAATGATCCATTTAACATCCATTAATTTTATTTGTTGAAACAACGGTTGAAATTATAAAGAAAAATTATTTTATTTAAATTTATATTATTGGAAATTCCAATTTTTTAACATCATCAAAACTTGATATTTTTTTCATCTTTCCATCAATGATCGATAGAATGTATTTTCATTATAAGATTGAATTCACCAAAAAGATCGATGTTGTACCTATTTTTAAAAAACATTATTGGTAAAAACTCATTTTTCAATATTTTTACTTATATAATAAAAATATAAAGTTTTTTTATCTTATTATTTTTTATAAAATTATATAAATTATAAGATCTATAATGTTCAACCTTTATTTTCTTTACAGGATTATTCCAATCTCACTTATACAGAAAATAACTTATAACGAACGAAAATGATCATAACAACTTGACGGTCACCTTATTTCCAATCGTCGTAAATTCATAAACCCGATTTCGGTTCCATTTTGTTATCTGTCCAAATCCTCTTGCTTCCACGTTTCTTCCTTCAACTGCGCAAACATTCCCAAATCGAGACGGTATAAAAAATATTTAGCCGCCGCCGCCATCGAAGTCGCCGGAGATTTTTGGTGGAAGAGTCGAAGGTAATGTCTCTATCTTTGATCATCCGTGTGTTTCTTTGTAATCCGATCTCGGTGAAGTGGAAACCCTAATTTGATTCCGCGCTTCGTCTTTGTGTTGATATAGCTTTGTGCTTTTGGGGATTGTGGATGTGAGGATTGAGCTGTGAGTTTTCATTATGATGGGATTATGATATGTGTGTTTGTATTTTGTTTCTGCTTGATCGAATCGAGGGAAGTTCGTGTGAGCAATGTGGTGTTATGCCAAATTGTTAGTGATTTGATGCTGATTGCTGATGGTAATAGTAAGCATTGACTGAGACGAATTAGTTCGTCTGGCGCCTCGTGCCTGTGGTGGTTCTTTTAGTTGCAGAAATCTAGGGCGAATTATCAGTTTAGAATTCAGCATTATCGAGTTCTCTAAACTCTTTGCATTCTAAGTATTCGAAATGCGTGCCATCATAAGGATATGTTCTCTTAAATAAAAATTGCGAGTAACATTTTGTGGATAGGAGGCTGTATATTGCAAAACGGTCCTGGTAACTCTGCTTGAATTGTGAACATTGGAGTCGGGATGAGGTCACCATTTTGGGGAAGAACTTTGAATTTAGCTGCTGTTAAAAGCAGTTGTCAGTCTGGGACTAGCTCTTCTTCAGTTTTAATAGCGTGCAGATTTGAATGTTTATGGAACTTGATACAAGCTTTATGGATGAACCTTTTTTTCTTCCTCTTTCAGATTGAACAAGGGATACAATGGATAGAGGTCGATCTGCGGAAAATGGAGATGATATAGGGGTGGTGGCCCTTGTAAAGTGGAGAAGAAAACTTGCTAAGAGATTCCAGTACTATTGGGCAGAGCAGCTCCCCACATGCTGCGAAGGTGGTTGTTGACGCTAGGGGTTGCTACACTCTACATTGGACGGGTTCTTTATATCCAGGGTTTTTATGTGGTTTCCTATGGCTTGGCCACGTATGTGTTAAACCTGTTGATTGGATTCTTGTCTCCTAAAGTTGATCCTGAGTTGGAAGTGCTTGATGGTGCTCTTTCTCCGACAAAACTTTCAGATGAATACAAGCCTTTCGAACGGCGTGTGCCCGAGTTCAAGTTTTGGTAATCTTCTCCAGTCTATTTTTCTCGTGTTTTTTTTGGAACAGGTCTATTTTTCTCGTGTTGTGTGTTCGGAAAGAAAAGAAAGTTGTCTTACCAAGTTGTCGTAGTTATTCAACTTTGCACTTTATTTTAGATTTTCATGTTATTGTAGTTCGATCTTCGAAGTTGGTGGTAATCATAAGTTTACTTTCATTCAACTAAAAGGTTTTTGGTCTGTACAATGGAAGTGGCCCATGCGTGTTTCACCTTTTATTTCCATTGTGAATTGGTGTTTTGTGTGCAAATGCATATATTTGGGAAGGATCTGTTAATAGATCCATGATCCTTCTAAGTCGAGTTTGTTGCACCTCTGATGTAAGTTTGACATTATGGTTTACATATGGTGGATTTTTCAGGTACTCTGTGATGAAAGTGTTTCTGGTTTCATTTATGATGACTTTCATATCAGTGCTGGATGTTCCTGTTTTCTGGCCAATATTATCAAGTTACTGGATCTTCCTCCTTGTCCTCACGTTGAAGCGGCAAATTGTACATATGTTCAAATACAAGTACATCCCTTTCAGGACTGGGAAGCCGGTAAGTCTTAATGTTTCTATTTCGCCAGTGTATTTATATGATGAATGTATTTGAGGAATCATTTTGGTAGTGTGGTTGCATTGTGGTTATATTTTCTTCCTAAATGAAAATTTGAATGCATTTGTAATGCCTAATTTTTTTCCCAGAAATATCACAGAAGGGAGGTGTCTGCAAGCATCAGTAACATGAAACTGGACTGATCATCTTGTTTTGAAGAGCCTGCACCTGCTCATCTATGACTAATTGACTGTGATTAAGAATATAGTCCTTGAATTATTGAAGAAACTTGTCTACGATTGTCGATGCTGTCAATCCGAGAGCTGCGTTTACCCTCCTATGCTTGGTGGCATTTGTAAATTTCTGTTGAGTATGGTTCACATAGTGGATGCCTTTGTTTTCTCCAATGGCTGCAGTGAATCAGAATCCTTTGTCTTTCTAATTTTATTTTCATGTATACCCGCGTCTTCACAAGAATAACATGTCCAAGCGAAACCACCATTTGACATCTTAACTTTCACCTTATCCTTTTCTTGTTTCAGCATCTTACTCCATTGACACTCCCTTTTCCTATATTTGCCTGAACTAGGCCTAGTGATTCTGATGGCATTCTATGATCTGTTTTTTCGTTCCATCATTTCCTATATTCTTGGTTTGCAGATAACCGATGTGGTGATAGTGAAAGCTCTAAAACGAGAGAGATTATTCGTCTGGATTGTCATGATTCAAATGGAGAGCACTCTCTGTATAGGTTTCTAGAATTGCCAATTTGAAAGCTTTCAGGTAACCTTGGACTCCATCAGGTAGATGAATATTCGATGTGGAGGATCCTGGACTTGCAGTTTTACATATCGTCTGTCGGAAGAAACAAACGCAGGCAAGTGTTTCAACTTTCAAGTAGATATATAGTTACAAAAGTTCTGTACTGATTGAATGCCTATGTTCTCAGAAAAGGGAAGAAGACGATGGATTAGCGCATGAGAACAGATGGAAGTGATGGAATAGCACCTCCAGAACGGATGCAAGTGATGGATCTGTGTAAGAGAACAAATGGTGGTAAGGCGCGATAACTGCCAACTTGCTTGTTTGTTCAAAACGAGAACTTATGAGTGTCGTCTTCGTAGCTTTCATTATCATGGCATATTCATGATTAAACATGGCCATGTGGCGAGAAATTGATCCTTGCAATCTTTGTGCCCTAACCAGAACCTCTTGAGTGTGCTGAACTTTGTTTCCCATGATCCAGCATCATTTGATTTCATGTGGGTTGTCTCGTATTCTTTCTAAATGGATGATTGCTCATCATCTACCGTTCTTATGTATCGATCTTATTTGTTTCAGGCCGTGAAGTATTTCTTAGATCCAAAAACAGCTGAAAAGGTGAAGTTTGTCAAAGACAGCGTGGAGCTAATGAGGTCTTATTTTGATGTCGAGAATCTTCCTAACGAGTTTGGAGGGAAATCAACATTGGAATATGACCACAAACAGGTCTCAACACGGATGCTTGAAGACGACATAAAATCCGAGAAATTCTGGGGATCGGCAACCAAGGCTTCTTATTTTGCTAACGGAAATACAAAGGCAGAGGTGGTTCCGGAACAAGTTCTTCTTCCTCAAGCTAATGCTTAGTGGCACAAATTAAGCATAAGCGAGACTATACGATCTAAATTAAACCGAGTATTTAGCAAGAGCATCATCAGGTTAATAACTTGCTGACTAATTCTGCTTTTTGTATCGGGCCGCTCTGTGGATGGCTCTTGTATGTCGTAGCAGCCCTTACAAACTGGCATTGTCGCGAACCTGGAGTGTAATAGTCCCGAACTGTCTTTGCTCTCAGTAATATCAGGCATCTTCATCTGTCTATGTTATTCATCTTCGAGTCCATTTATCAAATGCCGAATAGTTGCTTCACTTCTGTAAAGCAGGAACCAATGTCCGCGGAAGTATTTGATCAGCCAATGCAACCAGTTTCTTTTGAGAGTGCTTGCAGCATCACATGTATGGTTGCCACCGTTGTTCGGCTTCTCCCACTCCCAGTACGTCGTCTCTCCGTCTTATAAGATGGCCACAGGAACTGAGGTAAATCTGTTTTTATCCAACTTTTCATTAATTTGAACAGTTTTGAACTTTAATTTCAGCATCTTATTGTTCTTGTAAGAAAACTAATAGCACTACCTTTGGAAAGGATATATGGTCTCACAGGGCAAAATAATGTTGGGCTATATATCAACCTAGCCAACCCAACTTGGCTAAGCTCGTGACTGTGATGCAGCATGCGCCCATTTGTGGTCTCTTTGACCACCACAAGTAATCTCAAAGTGGAGATTTAGAGACACCCCTATGCCTACTGCCCTATTGCAAATGGGTATTCTAATTACAGCAGTCTCCAATCACCTACCTAATCCCTCAATATCCTGTATATATTTTATGTTGTTTTGAACAAGCTCAACCTAGGAATTCGAAGATGATTATCTGTCTGGCTTGATCATCGACGTTATGATCACTTGATCAATCAATCTACAAGCGACTTCATAAAGAACATAGACATATATGTGATATTTGTACGTTTTCAACAAGTATGTGCTATGTTGATGATAAAATCATCCTAACTAAATAAATTAAAAATTATGTATTAAAGTACAAAGTTTAAAGCATAGGGTGGTGGGAAGCGGGTCTAATTTGTTCATTCCTTTTGACCAACTCTTTTTTACTACTCTATTTAGGTGCTTGAATTTTTAATGACATTTACAGTACTCTTCAAATCTTAATGTAATTGCGTGCATGCATGCAAAGTTATTTTAATTAGTTCCAATGCAGTGTATATGATTAATCTCACGTGTCTCTCGAATCAAACGCATTATTTATCAATCAACTGATCAATTAATTATACTAATTCTAATTTTTAAGCACTAAGCGTTGCGTGATTTACGTGGATGGATTGTGTTTTTGAATTTCATCCAGGGGACCCCACAAATTATGACCGTTGGAGTAAATTGATACGCACAAATCAAACTTATAATGGTGCACAAATGAAACATACTCCTATATGACATAGGTTTTTGAAGGGAAAAAAAAAAAGCAAAGCAACAAATCCAGAAAAACTCCTATAATAATAAAAAAAAATATTGATGTTCGGTAAAAATGTCGAATCCCTGATCACAATATTAAAATAAAAAAATATTATTGTTAAATTAATTCTTCTTAACAATGTCTGTATACTATTAAAGGAAAAAAATTGAAATTGTGATCGTAAGACTTGAAGAATAAAGGAAAAGTAAAGGCTCAAATTCAGGGGGACAATCTGAACTTAGAGTCTGTTGTGGTCACGTCACTTTTTACAGAATCTTGTTGTTCAAACAAACTGATGATGATGCATAGAAGACCTAAAAAGAAACTCAAAGTGAACCTGAAGCAATGATCAAAGGATGCATGGATTCCAAGATTGAAACTCTTGCTTTTTTTCTTTTTCTTTTTTTATATACCGAGTTTAGCTCTCAGGCTCATAAAAGATTGCATGGCAAATGTGATGTTGCAATGCATTCGGAGGCACCAAAGAGAAACTTTGTGGTCGGATATCATAAATTGTGGGTGTTGTTTCCAATGTATGGATCTCATACACAAGCACATTTTGTTTCTATGCACATAGTATAAACTCCCATGTAGTATCAAACTGTTGTATTCCCTTCATTTTAATTTATGTTTGGTTTGGGGTGTTGAATACAGTTTCAAAATATTTGTCGTTTTAGATAATCTTAATAAAAATTGAAATTTTTTGTCAATTTTATTAATATATTTATTGCTATTCATATTCTGATTCATTCAATGTATATCTTAAATAACTTATCATGAAAAGATCAGAATGGAATTTCTTTTTGTTGTTATGTTGTGTCATTAAGATAAATTGAAATGGATGGAGTAATTAATATGAAATGAAGATAATACTAAATGAAAAGTTTTTATGAATATGTATTATGACACATCTAATTTTATGTGTTTCTTATAGAAATCCTCCATCATGATCAAAACTTAACGTCAATGTATCCTGAGATAAAGAGGAGGTTCTTAACCATTAACTTGACTCAAATCTCAAACCCTTTTTAATCTCAACCTTGATTTTAAATAGATATATCTATTTATTACTCTGCTTTAAGTAGATACAAGAGTACATATTTTTTATTGTTTCTTATTCCATTCATTCTAAATTAATCGAAATGTTTTCTTTGTAAACCTTTTTCATACAAAATTATGAACATTCATATTTTATATCAGATCAATCTATTTCATAATCATATCTTCTTCTTCTTTTTCTTCATCCTTTAACTCACACACTTATAATGAAAAAAAATAAAAATAAAAAAATCATTGTTAATAGAATTTCACAGGGTTTCATGTCGAATCAAAACGTCTCAATTAAATATATTGTATCCTCTCCGTCTCAAAAGAATTATAACCGATTAAACCGCCACGATAATTTATGTGTGTTTATTTTTGTTGTACAAACTAATTTATCTTTTGACTTGTGTGAATGAGAGAAGTGAGAAAAAGAAAAAAAAAAGATAGAAAAGATAGTGAGATAATTTGATGTAATATAAAATAAAAGTAGGTATATATTTTGATATTTGTATAGGAAAAATTTTCGAAACGTAGTAATGTAGTACTCTCTCCATTCCAGAAGAAATAGAATACATGTTTTTTTTTTTTTAAGTTCCAAAATAATTGCAACATAGCCTATGTGAAAATAAATCAAATTTAGATATAATACATCTACTATGTTCTTTCCCAACCGCTCTAGTAAAATCTACTGTCATCAAAAAAATATTCTTTTTCAAAAAATTCCATAAAAAATCAACACACATAAAATCTCGTGATGATCAATTTGTGACATTTATTCGGGGACAGAGGGAATAATTTATTTGAAACATCCTAATCTAATAAACGTAATTTTTATGGGATGGAGAAAGTATGAATAGAAGTCTCGTTTTTATATTAATCGCATCTGATGTCCCACAATATTTATTAGATTGAAGTACGTAATTTACACAATCATTGATGTTTCACGATAAATTTATAAAAAATTACGTTTGATCGTCGTTGCACTCATATCAAACTTTGCATATATATGTCTGTACAGTCAAAGCGTTATACTCCTTCCCATAATTATTATTATAACTTTTCTCTCTCAATGTATTATTCAATACGTAATTTGAGAAGTTTCGTATCATTAATGTTTCATGATATTTTTTCAGAAACAATATTTCATCGTCTCCTATCAACGGTTAAAATTTTTATCGTTATACGTATTCAATTAAATAATATAATTTTTTTGAAACAGAAGTAATAATATTTTTTGATTTGAAAAAATATATAAGATGGAAGTTGGCGAGGGGAAAAGCCAGCGAGGTTGGAGCATCTTTTGGAAAGCGGAGACGGTCGCGTCTTGTTTGTCGAAACTCGAAAACATAGCATAGCTGCTGCTGCTACAATGTACCTCACACGGAGCTTTGAAACTCGACACACACAAACATCACGCACAGTCCCCCACGACTCATCATCATCGATCTCAAGACGATCTCTGATTCTCTCCCTCTCTTTTTCTTGCTCTCTCTGTGAACAGTGTGTTCGAGTCTCTGTCGCTGTTTGCTTTATCTTTGGAAACTGATTTTTGTTTTTGCCAAATCCATCATCATGAGATTGTTGGCTACGGAGACAGCCACACAGAACATGTTTATTTCACAATAATCGTAATTTTTTATTTGATCATTCTTTTAAAAAAAAATTCTTAATTTTTTAATATAAAAAAATATCAAATCAATCACAGATGGTATAATATATATTTATCATTAAAAAAATTATTTTTTTTTTCATCAAAATCTACACAAATTCAAGACTCTGATATATTCTCTTGTCGGGTCAAAACATTTCA
Source organism: Drosera capensis (assembly GCA_001925005.1). Lineage (NCBI taxonomy): Eukaryota > Viridiplantae > Streptophyta > Magnoliopsida > Caryophyllales > Droseraceae > Drosera > Drosera capensis. Next base: position 130,543 of record LIEC01010181.1, on the reverse strand, counting down.
ATAAATATACGATGAAAGAAGTATATATTTCATTTGTTCCACAAAACATGTAATATTATATAATAATTATATTATTCAGTATGTATTTTGATAAGTTATTTTTAATATTTCTAAATAAATCATATTTAATGTTTCACGATAAATTTATAAAAAAATTAAAAATATTATTTTTTTCATCCGTGAATCATTTGTAATGCGTTCAATTTTATGATTTATATGACAAATATTTTATATTTTATAGGACGGAGATAATATTTTTTTCGTTTTATAATAAATGCAACAGTATGAGGTTTGTCAAGATTATCAAAAAAATATCGTATATCATGTATAGAATGGCTTAGGGAATTCATAAAATTCCATTGGGATGTATACCGTTCATATTATTCTTATGTCTTATTGGTTATTATAATCAATTTTATTTCAATAATTTTGTTTTTATTTTCATCAATCAGATATCGGAAAAATACAGGATTTTATATTTTCGAGGATTCATCTAAGCATACTCCTCAACTGGCTCATATACTCCTATATAACTTCAATTATTTTTGTAGAAAACGAACTCATAATATCCTTGTAGTACTATAAACTTTTGTCACATTATCATATAACCTTGACTACTGACTACAAATATCCTTGTACAATGTTTTATTTATTCATATATGTGCCAGAGAGGATCTGATCAATGCAAACGGGTACCCTGTTGCATGTCTACATATGAGGAGGCCAGGGATAGATGGCCAAGCAATGGAGTGTACTAGATTTGTTTTTTGACCCTTTACTCCCTTTTCCCCGTGAATGATCTTTAGTTTTCCAAGTTTGACTGAAAAAGAACATCCCCCTCCCCCTCATCAACCCCCAAGCAAGTACAATGGGATAAATTAAAATAAAATCAATTCATTAATATATATGTATATAGATGTTATCAATTATGTGATCAGAAAAGAAAATCGATTTATCGATGAATATTTCTTTACTAGATCATGTGACTAGAAGTTTGACTCTTCGTTAGGACATGAAAAAACTTGTGTGATCTCCGCTGTTGGATCTGTTACAACTCGTAATCTTTTTGTGTTGTTAGTAACAGGTTTCCTCTTCTCATATAGATTATGCTTTTTGTTGGAAGGGAAGAACATATATGAATCTCACAAGCCAAGAACCAAGATAATAGATGGGTGGGTCAAGGATATTGTTTGGATGCTTTTTGATGATCTTTGATTGCACTAGTATCTATCCATCCATCACACATGGAAACCTTTTTCTTCTTTGTCTGAATCATGCAACTGGCTTAGAGGACTGGTGCTACTAGTACACAATCCACCCTTTTCTGGGCTTCTCTTTATCTCTCTAACACATAGCTATCTTATAAACTTTTATGCATGGTCGATCAACCAACGTTACGTTAAGAAGTTAACTAGGTAATATTTATGGATCGAATATTTAAAAAATGAATTGATCGATTAAAATGAAAATCACATTCTTTATCTGAAAAAATAATGGATATAATAATTACACCCGTTATAAATATTAACGAATGGACATGAAAAAAATCTCACATTTTCATTATTGTTTTTAAAGAAGTGATGAGATTTTCATTTTAATCGAATCGTTTATTTTTCAAATGAACTATTCATAAATATTGAATAATTAATCTCTCATAATCAATGTTATCTGTATATCATTTCCCTTTTATGTATTTATATACATCCATCTTTAAATTTTTCTGTCGCTCTCACATCAAAGTGGATCTAAGAAAAGGATCTTCACTTGCTTCTTCTATGACCATCAACACTTTTTTTTTTAAGCTGATGGAAATATGATTGATGATGCAAAGCTGCAAAGAATATTTGAGATAGGAATCATTGGAAGAGAAGACTATAGTTTCCCATGTCACATGCATGATATGCAATCCCTGTCCCTTGGATGAATAACAAGTGAATATCAACTATTGGCTTTGAATCGCGTATTAGGGAATAACCAATGCTTGCCAATCAAGTCAGTAATTTAGATTAGATTTATCTTTTCATTTAGTGCTGTTCATAACAGAAGAAAGACTATAACATATATTTTAGCTTACTCATGTCCAGTGTTCCGACGAGGATTACATGAATTGTTATTAATATTATACTAACTAACAACGGTAATGAATACAGGGTTTTCACGTGAGAACAGTGTATGGACTTATTGAGTACATAGGTGACGAAGTGTGATAAGAGGAAATGAAAAAAAATACACTTCATTTGTTTCAATTTAGATACAATCATTTGATATGATATGTGATTTTTTTTATATGTGTTGAATTTTTATAGATTTTGATAAAAAAAAAGAATATTTTTATAGTGATAATCTTTGAATTTATTGTACCAGTTATAAGAAAAAATATTGAATGTAGTGTAAGAGATAGTGATTATTTTGATATATCCTCCGTTCGATAAAAATTATAATAATTCGACTTTTGACATTATTTCAGACCTATTTTGATCGATTTCGTTTTATATTCAAACGACAACAAAATGAACTTTTTTTAACCCAAGTTATATTACACAATATGAACTATCATTAGTGTTTGAAGAAAATTTTACAAAAATATTATTTGATAAAGCGGCCCAAATCTTATCTAGACATGTGTGCACAGTCAATCCATTATAATTTTTATGAGGTGAAGGGAGTATTTTTTTTATGCGAAAAAGTTACCAAAATTAGAAAGGTTATAAATAAATTAAAAAAATTGAATAAAAAATTATATATGTATATATATATTGGGAAGGTGGGAGTGATATTTCAATGGAGTTATGGCAATAATAAATGAGAAAAATTCAAATATTTCTTCGGTTTTAAACAATTACAGCATTAATTAAATTAGGATGTTACTAAATTTAGGATGTTTTGACTAAATTATAATACTTCCACATTTAGAAATTTTTTTCTATAAAAATATCAAAACAATTTTATTTTTTATTTTATATCACATCAACTTATCCCATTAATTTTATTCTCAATTCTCACACTCACCTAAATCTAAGAACAAAATGATCATTACATTAAAAATCAATATATATTATTAATTAATTATAATTCTGTTAAAACCAAAGAAATATTAAGTATAATTCACGTAAACGAGCATTTAATTGGATTGATGAATGGTGATGCAGAGATATATTCATGACACCAGGTGCTTGACTACCTGATGGGATTGGACATTGGATATTACTCAATCGACAAATTTGTTTGTATTTATAATCAGTGGAAAAAAAGTACTCCTATAGAAAAACAAAAAATAAAATAAAAAAGTACGAATATAAAGAGTTGTCGTTGTGTAGTTGGGATTGTGATGAACAGCAGCAAGACGAGATCATTGGAAATTTAAACTGAGCACTCTTCCAGTCTTCACCACCCCCTCAGGTCACTTTTTGCAGTAAAAAAGCATTCTGGCTACTGGTCAAATTGTTATGGTAGTAAATTGCTTTTTTTTTTGCAACAACTGTTGTCCTTGTTTGGGAAATAAAATTCAAGTACACAAAACCATAATAATCAAACCCTAAAAAATATTTGAAGCCAATAAGCTCTGGTATATAGGCAGGATTCACAAATGGATAAAACTCTCTCAATATCGGGTTTTTTTATTGAATAAGATGCACACTCGAAATCTGTATATAACAAAAATCAATTAGACCGGCCAATAGGCTCTTGGACTAGTTTCAGAATCTATTCTTGAAAAACTAATCCGTCGAGCTTAACGTATAAGCTCAATATGTTTGAAAAATCGGTAACTAGTTATTCATTTTATCATATCGATCAAAGCCTTGTCTATAGTTTAAACAACTTGTATCGGATCATCGAACATTAACACAGTGTAATAAGAGTAAAGCTGCGGGGCGGCAGTGTCTGTGGCTGAACAAGTGAACATGAGCGAAGAGGGTAGAAAAGCTAGGAAAAGGAAGACCTCTCTTGACTCACTCGCTGATCTCAATATTTCTCTGCTACAGTGATCATGTTTGTGGCTGCAGAGTCCACATGCTCACCCCTGATCACCTGCAGTCACAGTGTAGTATGTGTACATGTGACAGAGACCGTCAGATCAAAGAAGGACGATCATCAGGGGAGTGACACAGATACCTCTAACACAGTAACATTAAGTTACTGATCTCATATGTAGTCAGCACAGTACCCCTGAATTTAAAGCAATTTATTCAATGAGGAATTATATGTCACAGCTGTATAAGTGAAAATGCCAGAAACAATACAACAACTTGCTAGATGTGTCAAAACAGGGTGCGATAAGAATAAAAATATATTATTACTGTTTCCACTTAAATCATTGTGGCATTAGTATTTGAAGCTTTGAAGAGGAGGGCGAATCACACGATTCTAGGTTGTTTTTTTGTTTTTTTTTTTTTTTTTTTTTTTTTTTGGAACC
>LIEC01010181.1:49770-125359 GCA_001925005.1 Drosera capensis | reverse complement strand
TTCCCCCCCCCCCCCCCCCCCCAACCCTACAATTAGTCACGTGGGTGAGTTTGGGTTCTCTTTTGACCACTTCCCCCTCCTCCCTTTGACCCCCTGCGGGCCCCACCACCCCCACCCTCCTCTCCTCGCTCACTGCTATAAATTGATCATCCAAGAACACAAACGTAAACCACATCATCAACTTCTAGTCCAATATACATCGTCACCACCACCAACAACAAGAAGACAAACATCATCGCCATCAATATTGGCCCTCCCTACCTTACGACGCTGCTGCATCATTACGTCAATCTCAAGCTGACCCGAATTTCGCAACCACATATTTTTTGAAACGTAAACCCTCTGAACTCTCGTCGACAAAATCTGTCTCGAGTTATCTCCATTTTCATCTTCGCCATTATCGTAGACATCTTTCGTTACAATAATGGAGATGCAGAGGTGTGGTGGCGGAGGGTGCGGCTGTGGTATGTTCCACGGCCCCAACTACAGCTGCGGCCTCTCCATGATATGGCCTGCAGCCGCCGTCACGGCCGTTAATCATCATCAGAAGCAGCAACAACAGCACTATAATTGGGATGATGAAGCACAACTAGATGATGTTTACTCCGTCGACTGCACCCTCTCCCTCGGGACACCCGCCACGAGGAAGAGTGGCGGTGCAGGGGAGAAGAAAGGGCACGAGAGGCGGTCCAGTGGCTGCCTGACGGCTAACTTTTGTTGGGATTTTCTTGAACATGATGGCGGCGGCGGCGGAGGAAAGGGGTTGAGTAGTAAAGGAGGTGGCGGGCGCGGTGGTAATGGCGGCGGCGAGATGTTGGCTCGGCGGTGTGCTAATTGTGATACCACTTCTACTCCTCTTTGGCGGAATGGCCCCAGGGGTCCTAAGGTAAATTTAACAATGTTTGAAGCCCTAATCTTTTTCTATTGTTTATATTTGTCATTGGAGCATTCCTTTTGTAATTTTACTAATAAATTAATTTGTTATGCTATGACTAAGGATTGTCTCAGAATTTTCAGATTTGGGCAAGAAATGGCAGACCATATGATCATCCCCTTCATTTAGAATCATTTTGAATGAGATGTTTTGAAACCTGATGATAATGTCAGATGAATTTATAGAATAACTAATTCAGATTGTAATCTCATATTTTACGTGTTGTTATTTTAGTTTTGTTGACGGAATTAACTGAGTTTGTTGTTGTTATTTGTTTTTTTATTTTTGTGAAGATAATTTCCTCACACTAATGACTTTTTCCCAATGTGTTTTTTTTTTGCAGTCACTTTGCAATGCCTGTGGAATCCGGTACAAGAAAGAAGAGCGAAGAGCCACCGCAGCTGCAGCTGCCACCGCCTCGTTGGCACCGGACCACCAACATCACCACCACCACATCTCCTCATCAACCAATTACTACAACAACTCATGGAATGCTGCAACTCAATACCCAATTCAGACTCATCAGACGATACAATGCTTTCCCATGCAATATTAGGGAACGTTGGTCATGCTCGTCACAACCGTGAAATGCTTACGCATCCAAATCTTGTACGATTTGATCATCGGTCGATGAAACATAAGATGTCGACGCCACAAAAAGGGGGAAAATGATAGTGATGGTTTCGATTCGATGTGGTCGTCGTTAAAAAAGTTGCTAACATATCCCTTTGTTTTTTTTGTTGTTGTTGATTTTCGCTTTTGGTCTAACTATGTCTTTTGTAGGACGATAGAGTGCAAATGGGATGATCCTATGTTCTTAGATTTTCTTTTTCTTTTTCTTTTTTATTTTCTTTTTCCTTTCCATTTCTTTAGGTTAAGATCTTTCCTTTTACAATTTACATTCTGTGATCGTCTAATTCGAATATATGACTCGTTCCTTTGTTTTGAACTTGTTATGATCTGTATGTTTGATTTGAGAAAATAACATCTTATCACTAATCTACTAGTTTTGTTAGATACTAGGAACATATATGTTGATAAAATTACTTCTCGGTCTGGAAGATCTTCTCAGTCTTTAAATAGGTGTAATTTATTACTTCCTCCATCCCCTCTGATAAACGAATATATTGATCGAGACGAGATTTCATGTGTGTTGAATTTTTATAAAATTTGATGAAAAAAAGATATCTTATGATGATAGTAGGGTTTATCGTAATGGAAGGAGATATTGGGTGGATTATAACTGAATTTGATTGATTTAATAGTTTTTAGTTTTTTTTTTTCCAAATAAGATAGTGTTGTAATTATTATGGGATTTCAAAAAAAAAAAGTATTGTTTTTATTCTGGGACCAAAAAAATACTATTTTTTTTACTATTCACTATGCAATTCGAAAAGTTTTGTTTTTCGTTTTAATACAATAAAATTATGTCATCAACTGATGATTTGAAATGCATATCTTAAACCATCATCAATATTTTACGATACCATTCAGTAAAAACTTATGCTAGATTGACGCCAGGATCAAAAATAAATATGCATAATTAAAATATTATATCTATATTGAGACGTAGTGAGTATGTAGATGATCATAATGCATGATAGTGACACTAGCATTAGATTTTGGCATTACAATCAGGAGTATAAAAAAGCCAGAAACGTTTGTTAATTATCTGTAGAGATTTACAGATCCCTAAAAATGTATGGTCAGTGATGATCCTGTACTCAGCTACGTCTAGACTAAGCTGCATTTGAATTTGAGTATATACATATGTCCACACGTACTCTACGAAATTGTACTGTTGCTCTTGTCTGGTTTAATTGGCGTCAGCCTCTGTGCTCTCTGACTATTCTATGGACTATGCTAACCTTTTTTGCGTCAAAACATCATCCCACAGAAACAAAATAGCTCTCTGACTATTCTATGTGCATAAGCTGAAGTGAACTTGTAACGGAATAGTGGAGTATGATAAAACCCGGCTACTTCATTAAGCAACACGAAGAAAAGATGCAACATTCTAGCACCCGACGACCGTGATGGAAATCGCATCACAGGTCAAGCGACGAATTCCACCAATAACACCGACTTCTAAGTTTCAACTAGTATAAGAAAAACGGTTCATAGGAACCTAAGATCGAGATAATCCAGACAATGCCATAACCATGCCAAAAGATCCATGGCGACTTACAGCTCTGAACTATCCTTTCCTATTGAAGCTTTGGCTTTATCAGCTGCCTGCGTCACTTTGTCTTTAGCAGCCTCGAAACCGCTCTTTGCGTGTTTGGCAACCTCATCTCCATTTAAGTCGCTAAGCTTGTCGACGCCTTGGTCGAGGTTTCCCTGGCTTTGTCACGTCCATGGTCAAATGCATCTTGTACTGAGTCCTTGGCATCAGGAGCAATGTTGGCGCCGGTATTTGCCTTATCATGCAAATAGTCCTTGGCATCACCCGTGTGCTCACTGGCCAAATTGGCTGCCTCGCTAGCCTTATCTGAAGCATACTGTGCCGCTCCTGGAAAATGTACATTATATTGTGAACATTGTACAAATAGAGAGCACAGAAGTCCATTGACTGGTGCGGCAAATGTAACAATGAGTTGCAACTGGAACTAATTTCTAAGTAGAGATGTTTGTTGCGATTAACAGATGCGATAACAGAGATCGGGTATAAGAATGCGAGTAAATGCAGGGATGGAAGAGATGCCCGTTACCAGAAGTGGCAGAGTGCATCGTTTCTGCACCCTTAGATGCCGCATCATTAGCTTTGTCTGCTATATCTTTAGCCAGTTCTGCTCCATCTTCACTCTTGCTCTTCCATGCCCTGATTATGGAATTTTTCCACCATTAGCAATGACCATGTCTATTTTTTTGATCTAGTAAGATCCTTGTTGGTTGAACAAAATTCATTGAAATTGAATGAATCACATGAATGCTTGCGTTCATAAAAAGGGTTATCCAGGATAACTGAATGAATTAATTAGATTGATTGACTTGAAATGATCGAATGATTTCATAACCAAGATCGAATGTCCAAGAAGCTTCTACCATGTTTAAGATCAAGCACCTCCAACACCAATAATAGCACCAACTATATGGTCTTTTCTTATCACTTGACTGTAATGCTTCCTCCGAGGTCAATATTATAAACCAACCGACACATATTCTCGACTTCAAACAAAGTGATGAGAGTGAGACAACACAATATCAAAAGATGAGAAAGACAGAAACACCATGGGGTGAAAGGGGGAAAAATATTACTCGTTGATTTTGTTGATGGCCCAATGTTTCCAAGACCCGGCGCTCTCTGCTGCGCTGTCTTTGAAATCTTCTGCTTTCTACTGGACGGCTTCAGACGCTGCGTTGAAGACATCCAGCCGCATCCAAAGCCATACTCCACCACCTATTGGTATCCACCGCCACCAACGCCACCGCGATCCACATCACCAGAAATGCTGTTCTCTTCGCCATGGTTTCTCTGATCGTCTTTCCTATGTATCAAGAATACCAAGAAAACTGAAAACGTTATTTTGCCTGGTTTGGGAATTTGAAGAGGAGAACCCGAAGGAAACTGTTGCAGTTAGCGGGCAGAACTTCCTTTGAACTGGTCTGTGACGCATGGCAGCACAAGGGACGAGGCCTTCTCCGGACTCCGCATGGCGACTCCTCACTCGAACTTCTTGCACTGCCAAGTGTTTTTTGACTCCAGAAAAGAGACGAAATTCTCCAAATAGAAAGATGAACGATTCTCACAAAATGGACATAAAGAGAGGAAAAAAAACTGTTTCTTCTAATAAATATTGAAAAATAAGTATATGACTAAAAGTACATGAAAGCACATCGACACAGTATACTACAAATCAACATTATTGGGCACAACAAAATTGCAGGTCACCCTGCCTATGGAGCCACAAAATCTCGGCATTGGAAGTGGGCGAGACACATCAAGCCTGCCAATGCGCTGAACTCTTAACAGTTATTGACCGTTACTTTTATTGCAAGTGCCTGTCGCCGGTGATGCTCATCAACCTTGTAATCTACAATCTCCGTGAAGAGCTCAGAGTCTAATACACAGTCTGGGCGTCCATAAACAGCTGCTTGTACACTCGCCATCAACTTTGCTATGTCACGGCCGGAGAACCCTTGGGTTTTCCGGGCAGCCTCTCGAATCATGTCATCTGAGATGTCTTTGATGGTTATCTTCTGTGGTTTCTTTTTGAAGAAATGCCAGGGTTTGGGTTTATCGCTGTTGTCATTGATGAGGTATTTGGAAAGATAGAGTTTCAACAGCTTATATCGTTCTTCCTCCCCAGGAAGTGGGAACTCAATGATTTCGTCCATTCGGTTTGTGACTGCGCCATCAATGTCCTCTGGTTTGTTGGTTACGAGCACAAGAACTATGTCTCCTGACTGGTCGCCGGTGCGGAATAACATTGCGTTGAGTGCACTCCGTTGAGCTTCACTCATGTATGTGCTGTTACGCCTACACAGTCGAGGACAAGTGAGTCAACATTCCTAAATCGGCAGTACACTGACATCAAGATTCAAGTGTACTGTGAGGTGTCGATGCCTAGTTTACGGTACACACTTTCAAGGACATAGAACATTCACATCAAGGGTTGTCTTCTGAGAAAAATATACTTTCAGATTTTGTATCACATGTCTGAGCTTTTCTCTGAATTATCACAATGCACAAGTATCTAGAATCTGTAACCAAGCATATATATCCTAGCACTTAACAAAAATAACTCAGTGCATCAGAATTATAATCCCCACAATAATAGTTTTATCAGTTTTACTTTCTCGATAAGCAGAGAAGATATGACTGTTTAAACTCATTTTCCCCATAGGTAAGGTACAAACGAGCAACACTTACTCGCACAAAAAGGCATCGGCCTCATCGATGAATAGAAGCAAACCTTTCCTAGACTTTTTAGCCCAGTCAAATAGGTCATGTATTTTGGTGACAGCTTGGGCACCAAGGGGTGCAACATCTCCGCCGGTCATCATGGCATAATCCAAACCCTGCCCGAAAGATGCATCGACTTAGATCTTAATGGACATAAACTTACATTATAAGATGAAGCAAATGTCGATAAAAAGAGATTTGTCAAGTTTGAAAAAGATGGTCTTTGTTCATCTAGGAAATGGTGGGAAAGCAAGACCATACAAATGTTGGGTGATAAAGGGATGTTGTCAAAGGGTTCGATCAGACCCATTGTTCTTTTTTTAAAAGGAAATCCTTCGGGATTTCCCTTTAATCAATCGAATAGCCCGTAAACCCGGAGGACTATTTAAACCAGCTTTCGCTGACGAACTCACCACCACAAAGTAGGTCCGCATTCAAGAGTTTTTTATCCTTTGACCTCTTCTCTTTTTAGAGGAGTTGGTTGAACTACTTACCATATGGGATGAGGATGATCTCCTACCCATTGTTCATTGTATAGAAGTGCTAGAATCATTAAAAATAAATAAATAAATAAAGACAAAAATCTAAAATTCTTATGGCCAATAATAAAGAAAAGATTACCGATTTTTCAGCTATCTCTCTTGCAACCAGGGTTTTGCCGGTGCCTGGAGGTCCATAGAACATCATGTTTCGGAAGGGTGCGTGGTGCGACTTGGTATTAGCAGTAGCTCTTGCAAGGTTCTCCACCCTTTGCTCCAGGGAAGGATGAAGAACAACATTCTGGAATCCATTTTTCATGTTTGATTTCTTGGCTGCACCACCAAAAATCTCTGCCAAAGGGAACTTAGACATTGACGATTCTCGAATAAGTGAAGGCTGACCCAATATACGGTTGATGTAGCCCCATGTAACTCTCGCTCCCTCTCTGAGAAGGAAAGGAAGGTGTCACTCCATGCCTATCCCAAACATGTATATGAAGAACAATAAGCATAGGCTTTCAAACACACAAAAATAAAGATACCATCAAGCAATTGTGTCCATTACATGCACCCATATACCAGGAATGAAAAGGAGCATCGTACCTTGAAGTATATACTCCTACAGCGAGCGCAGTTGCACCACCAACAGTCATGGCCAACTTAGTCCTGTCAGTCAACAACTCCCTCACACCTCCTGCATGCAGATTTTCAGTTTAAGAAGAGCATAACTTGACATAAGAGAACAGAACCTAATAACCATTGCTTAGTGATCAATTAGACTGAATCCAACCAGTGGCAGGAAAATAATATGTCAAGAGACAAGACATTGAGTTCACAACTAAGAGCATCCACAACGCACTAGCCAAATGGGCTCTTTAAGTTAAAATACAGCAACCTTCATACTTTGTTGCACTGCAATGGACAAAAAATTTTTGTGTCAAATATTAAGATCGCTAAAATTGTTGCCAAATTTGGCAATGGATATAACAATTGCTATATTTTGGCATTTAAGGGCTTTGGCAACAAAACAACATAAAGAAAAGGAGAAACGAAACAAGGGTAAAATATAGCATGGTAGCATTGGAGTAAAATTGCTAAATTATAACAATTTCACACTATTCATTGCTAAAATATATTCCCTTCGTCCTAAATAAATTAGGACGACATACACTTCGAGGTCTAATTTAGTACGATTAAAGATCAATTTTTATAAAATTATTGTGAGACACTAATAATAGATTAAGTTATAAACTTTAATTCTGAACCAGTTGTATTTCTGACATCGTTAAGAATAAGAACGGAACATCTCGAAGCCATGCCATTGTAATTTATTTCAGACAGAGGGAGTAGTTTGCTATTGCTAAATATGACAATCATCATTGGAGATGCTCTGACATGATAAATGGTGACCTGTTTGTACCTTCAATATGACTAAATGTCGTGTTGATTGCTGCAAGCCATTTTTCCTTTTCCCCATTCATAGACTCCATAAGCATTTTTCTGTTAAGGTCTTCTGTCAGCTTTGCCTCTTTGGCACGGGCTTCAGCTTCAGCCATAGCCTTTGCTTTAAGGGTAACCAGCTCAAGGTCTGCTCTCTCTTTCTCGGTCTGACGGAGTTGCTCCTGTATTTGTTTTTCGGTGGCTTGTCGAGCCTGCTCCTTCCTCAAAGCAGAGGCCTCCTGCATTCTCACCAGCTCAACATTATGTTGCCTCTGAGTTTCATGATCTTGCTGCAAGTAGCAGCAAAGCAGTATAGACGTCAGCACAGAGAACAAAATAACAGAATCACTAGCAACAAAATACGGCTTTGCCTACAGAGATGGTGTTAGTCAGAAGCTCAAGAGGAGGGGTCAATCCCAAAAGAGTAAAATAAGGGAGAATTCTCAAGCTCTGCCCATTTTACGGTTCACCACAGACTCAATATGGCTTTTGTTACACATAAGAGAATCAAGCGGACTACACCAACCTGCATTCTTTTTCTTGCCAGCTCATCTTCGTACCGCATGTTTTGAGCTTTGGTCTGGGCTTCTTGTTGACGTAACTCTCTTTGTTCTTCCGCCAATTTCCGCAACCTCTCCTGTCAAATCATATTATTCAATAATTCCGATCATAAAATGACTCATTAAACCCCAGTTCCTTCAATGCAGTAACTCATGCTCTTCTCAAATAGTATAAGGAACTCATCACAACACATAAGTGACAAAGCAAAAACAAGACTGGAGACAACCCACTGTTCCACAATACACACCAATCCAGAATTACAGTATCATCAGTCCAGGGCAGCTACCACCAACATAAACACAGCAAAGGCCATCATTTTCGAGCATCAAAAACTCAAAACTGGATCCCAAACCACTTACTATATCTAGCTGAACTTGGATAGCCTTATTGTGAGCTTTTTCAGCCTCCAACTCCGCTAATCGGGTCTGCTCCTGCTTCCTGTTCAACTCGAAAACCTATTCCAAATAAACACCCACAACCATCAAAATCGCACACAAGCCCAAATCAAAGACACAATTCCGTCAATTCCCACATTAACACAGCTTAACGCATCAGTAACGAAAAACCCATTACAAGATGGATTTTAACAATGAGTTCAATTACGAGTAATGTAATTCAACTTATGGTTAAAATCAAGTTGTTTTGCTTTACCCGTAATTCAACTTATGGCTACGTCAATGTTGCAACAGGTTTTTGGATTAAACCCTGTTGAATTAAAAATCCAACTTAAACAAAACCAAAATAATATTCCCTCCGCTCCCAATTTAACTGCACCGATTCGAAATTCTGCACTATTCAACTCAGCTTGATCTTCATCTAACGAAGAACAATTTAAATTACCATTACTGTTACACAATAAAACGACAATTGATTGTCCCTACTCCCTCACCTGTTTCGCATAGGGCGAGTTCTTAATCTCCCTCGACGCCTTCGCGCCTCTCTCCAGCGCATCCGGATCGAGCCCGCGCACCCTTCCACCTCCATCATCCTCTCCCTCTGATTCGGAGTCCTGAGCCGGTCGCGATGATGAGAAAGGAGCGAACCGGAACGCCGAGGCGGCAGCGTCGGCGTAAGCGTGGTGGTCGGAGAGGGCCGCAAAGACGGCTGCCGCCCCCATTGCGGCGTATTTGGAGAGCTTGAGGGATGACATTTGGGGAGGAGAGTGGGGTTTTGGGATCAGAATTGGGGATTGAGGGGTAGGAATTGCAGCATTTGGGGGAGAAGTGTGAGAGGGAATTGGGATCGGGGTTTAGGGTTTATGGGCAGAAGAGCTGGATTGGTGAGGAAGAAAAGGGGACTCATTTCGTTTCCCCTTTTTACTTATTACCGTTGCAGTGAAAATGTTGGAGTACTGTGCTTAGTTCTGAACATGAAAATTTATACTCTCTCCGGTTCATTAAATAATAATAAAAAAAAAACAAAATATGAAAAAATATCTAATCGAAGAATCCGTTATATTTTTGATTTTTGGTTTCTAATATGAATTTGATGTATATTTTTTGAAGATATAATATAAAAATATTATATATTATATAAAAAAACAATAAAAAACAAAATGTAAGAAAAAGATTTTGTGGTATCAAATGTAAAATCCCAAAAAAAATTTATCATTTCATTTTTGTTCTTACGAAGACAATCATTTTTTTTTATAAATTTATGATGAGATATAGTCTGATGGAAAACGAAAATATATTATTATCTCTATCTTGAAATAATTATAATTTTTTGTCATTTTGATTCATTTTAAATTGTTTGTAATCTTTTTCTTTCTAGAAATTATTGTATGATTAAAAATAAAAAAAAATAAAGAGAAAAAGATTATGTAATTCAGAATAAACATATGTACTAAATTCATAAATGTTGTATGCATTGCATGGTATGCATCTTACATGAAATGTCACAAGGGACATTATGGGTATTATATTTTAGGATTTTATGATAATTTAATGAGCAATTGAATTAATAATAAACAATATAAATTATTTTTTTATATCTATTGAAACGTTTTGTTCTAACACGAAAATTTGTGAATTTGTATGAATTTTGACGTAGAAAAAATATTTTTTTATAATAAAGTTTATTGCAACATTAATGAAAAAGAATAATAAATATAATATAATAAATAATATTGATTTGATATTTTTTTATATTAAAAATTATCAAAAAATTATAATTTTTTAAAAAATTGATCAAATAAAAAGATACTATAAACACATGCATAACATAACTTCATACTAAAAATGAATGTGGATATACAATGACGAATTAAGCATCCCCTCCTTGTAACGGTTGGATGGCTTTTGACATTCATTGGTCTGAAATCGAAAACACCCCCCCCCCCCCCCTCCCACTGTTTCGCCTTACATTGAACAACATCCCCATAAAAAAAAATCGGAACAATTGAGCAGAAAACCACAGACCAGCAAACCCTAAACATGAAATCAGAATAATTGAGCCAAGATGAAACCCAAATTGGACCCAAAGCGTCGATAATGGAGAGGAAGGAAAGCGAGAGAAATAGCGACGACGATGGCGGCGACTGACCCCAAAGTCCACCCCGATCGTCCTTCGTTTACCCAACGAACCAACTCAGCACCGAAACACAAACAATTCGACGAATTGCGAGAAGAAAGGCAGACACGCTATAGGAAAAACAATGGTGAGTAGCTTTCGTTGAACTGAATTTTCTAGACTCAGGCTATGAGAACACAGTTAGTGTTATTATATTTGTAATGCTTGAAGAGTCAGTTGACTAATGAACCCTATTTTCAATGCAGTGTGATGTCCGTAACTTTAAGGGGCCTGCCTGGAGTTGCACAAGCCATGTATAATGTTGACAAGGTCTATTTGATTATGTTGTCTATCTCTTTATGAGCACTTGATCGAGAGTGTCATGTATCCTGCTAATCTATTTGAACAAACATTATCAATTTTCAGTCCATTCGGGCTTTGCGGAATCATCCAAATCTTTGACATTTGCGACAATGTGGCCCCTTCCCTTTATTTGAGCACAAAAAAACACAATCCTTACAAAGTATGATGACAAGTATGCTATTTGATTTGTGTTTGATGCTTTGTAGAAGTGTCACTCATTTTATATTTCACCCCTTATCCTTGAGTTAATGGTTTGTTATCTTTCGTCAAAGATTCAAAGACATATTCAGGAGGTATAGGAGAAATGGAAGAAAAGTTTGAAGAACACTCTATATAGTGATTTTACATACAAATCTTTTGTTATTTGATGGAAAAAACATATGAATTTGTTGAAGGAGAAGAAACTGATGAATGAAGAAAGATCATGTTTGTGTGACAGTACTTAAAAAGATGACGTGCTCAGGTTTGTAACCCTTATCATCATTAATTCGATCAGAGTATCAGGTTTGTAACCCAACTTAGGGAAATGTTTGGTAAGTAATGATGGCTAGACTAGAGTTGTTCTCGTGTTTCTCTGGACATTATAATTGATTGTCATGAGATTATATCTATCACCTACATCAAACATTCTCCTTGGTTTATTGATGTTGCCTGTTGTTTCCTACAGGTACAGAGGCTGTCCGTGCAAGTCTTGACACATCGAACATGAACCAGTCGAATTGAAGTGTTTATCATGGCATCTCTTACGTTTTAGAGAGCCAGTACTTTAACATAAGCTTTGGAGAGATTCCGTATCTTAACAGAAGTTTTTATTGATCTTATTATTAATTTTTTCTCCTTACATTATACAACTCAACTAAAAAATGTAGTCTATCTAAGCTGTAACTGAAATGATTCTTCATGTACCGAAACAACTCTTGTATATCTCAAAAACACAGATAATGTTGTTGAACAACGCTCACAAAAACCTGCTGCGCGGGTTACAAACTAGTTGGAGTTGAGAGAAAAAGGAGATAAATTTAAATGTATGTGTATAAAATAAATGTCACAATTATAATAGGACGGAGAGAGTAATTATTTATTGTATAATGAAATACAATACGATGTTATGATTTGAATGAAACGAAATGAATATTTCAAGAGCATGTATCACTTTTTTTTTAAACGGATATACCTGAAGCAATGTTTGATAATCCTATCATGACGGCCAAAACTTAATTAGCTCAATAAGAGCACTTGCATAAGAATTTCTAAATGTTCTTTCTCTGTTTTTCATTCTTTATTATATATAATCATATAATAACTGACGTATAAAATAAAAAATGCTATAATAATATAATAATTTTATCGAATTTTTTTATCTCACGTTATAACTTTTATAATTTAACACACATTTTTTAAAAAAAAAAAATTCAATTTTTATCACATGATCACTTTATATTTTTCTTTTTACATAATCTTTTTTTGACATAATCCAATACATGTGCAAGTTCGATCTAACGTTATGGTTTTCATAAAAGAGAGCTATGTTGGTGTCCTCAACGCCACTCAGACAAATTTTTATTCTCTCCTTTTAAATAAAATAAATTATTTCAGAAAATTATCTAAAACTGTAGTTTTGAGAAATTAATCTCAAAAATATACATGCGAGATTTTAATTCCCAAAACATATAATCTCACCCTCACCACTTCCATACTCTGTCTTTCTCCATCCCCATAAATAGTTGCCTCTTGTAATCGTTCTTTCGTCGAAAACCACTGATCTCATCTTGCCACCATTATAGTCTAGGCCCTCTCCGTCGCCCTGCTCCTCCTCCTTCCTTTTTCGATCCCAATCATTAATTCCATTGTCTATTTGTATATGATTAGATTCAATCGATTGAGGACGAGATAACGATATAATAAGAGACGATGTATAGGATTGGAGATAATGAGGAGGAGGAGAAGGAGATGGAGGAGGTTGATTTCGAATACGAGTACAATGTGTCACAGTTGATTGATTTTACGATAGAGGAGACCGATTTGAGGTCGAGCAGGCCGATAATTTGTTCCGATCTGCCATGAGAGTTCGTTCGTGATTGCATAGTGGTTTCCTGGAATATGTTTTGTCATTGTAATAGGAAATGTGATCTCTGATTTGTTTGAGATTTGTGTTAATTTTGCAGTCATTTATGGTTTGGAATATGAATATCGACTTATTTGTGATAATTGTGCTGAGATTGACTTTTTATTTTGTGAATTATGAATATCGATTCTTCTATCATTTTAATTATTTTAATTAACGCACTATTTTGTTTATTAAGACACTCCGTTTTCTTCAAAATAGAGCGTCTGAACAAATTTAATGTTTAAAAAATAAAACGACTGAACAAAAACAGAGCATCTGAATAAAAACACAGAACGCATGTATAAAAAGGCAAAATGAGGGTGGTCGGATTCCGGGAAGATTCCGACGACGGTGGTCGGATTGGTAGGGGTTGACGTGAGAATGAAAATAGGGTTAGAAATTTAAATGAGATAGATGAATGGTATGTTTTTGGAATTTAGATTCCTTGTGTATTTTTTTTGGTATTTTTTTTAAGTTTTTGTATATTTAGGTAAAAATCCCAAAATATTTTGACCCATGTAAAATTTTATGTATGTGTTGAATTTGTGTATATTTTAATGAGAAGTAATTTTTGATGTACATGGTAATCTAGTCCGATTATACATATGTTTACATTATAATGCCTTAATAGGAATACATACTTCTTTTGTATGGGGAAATCATGATAATCACCTTCTGGTGTGATCATCACCCCATAACTAGTACAGTACAGTTCCGAGAAATTTCATGGTGGAAGCCGTTTTGTGTATTTCCGCACCCTTTAGAAGCCGAATCTTGGGGCTAATGATACATACCATCTTATATAGGTAGGACGTATGGAACTGACGCTTGTTTCACATGATAAGGAAGGAGCGTATAGGAACTTGATGGATATACTTCTTCAATCTTCAAAGCCTGCAATAGTAAGAAGTAATACGATTTGTCAATGAGTTGAAGGTCATCAAAATGCAACAGTGAATTGAGGGAGGATTAATGGCCATAATGGGAGCTAGAAAGATGATTTATTAGTTATGCTGTACTTTTAATGTATTATTGTCAACTATGCTATGAGTTCTTTCTTTTAAGCGTTATGATGAAGTGTGGATGAACCGCTGTTGATGATTGACTCTATATGCTTTCCGGTTGTGGACAACAGTTGACGTATTGAACTATAAGATGTAAGACCATATGGAGTGTGGAAAATCCTATAGATTTGATCTTAGTATGGAAAATCTATGAGTTGTACTAGTTTTAATAGTTTTAGGAGGAATAAGATGATCTGAAGCATGCTTGTTGAATAGTTGTGGTTATATGAGAAGATGAATAGCGTGTAGAGGGTTAGTAGGAAGATGCTATAAGATTATGGAAAATGAAGTTTTGGCTGCGCTGAAAAGTATTAGTGGTTTGGTGAAAGTTTTTTTTATTCCTCCTTTGATTATCTTAGTAAAATATGTCAAGCCATCACCTCCTTTACATCTTAAAAAGAAATCTTATTTGATTCTTTTTTTTTTAGATAATTATCGTATTCATACAGCTCATCGAGTCGAGGAAAGGGAAGGATTGCACTATTGCTGAGGACAAGGGATAAGTAGTTGTCACCTTTTTGAGCACACGAAGCAGACAAGATAATATAGAACTGTTAATTTGGGCCCAAAAGGATATTTTCCAACAGGAAAAGGTAAGATTTATTGTTTTGGAGATTGGAAACCGTTCAAATGTCTGGAACAGTAAAGCTTTGGTCATGTTATCCATAAATGGTGGGATTGGTTATTATGTGGGATTCCTTCTTTTTGGCTTTGTAGACAGGATAAGTAAGAGATTGAGTGGAGGACTCAGGTCATGAAAAGGGATTTTGATTACTATTCCATAAAGCGACAGATGGCCCTGCCTGTAGAATCTATGAGATTTCTGATCGCTATCTCGCGGACCCTCAAAAAGGTACTTGGATTGAGGGTAATAGATCTTCTGTGAGTATGTAACTTCATCTATCAATTTACAAGGTGTTTTGAATCCCTATGAATAGGGATTTATCTAGATTTGCAAGAGTCACGACGACGTCTGTAGAATAAAACCATGATCATGAACGGTGTTGATTATGGATAGAACAGTAAATAGCTTGTTCTCTTGGGTGTTGATAGATAGAATGATGATAGTAGTTTTACCTTCCATAGTAATTCCTTATTTGTTTCCAGTTCACCTGTATCTAGGATACGGAACTCGACCCGACTCGATGTGTTTTATGTCCTCCACAAGGAGCTCATAGTGCCTCTTCACTTCTTCCACCGATTTCTCGACAACCCTGGCAATCTTCTGCCAGCGGTCGGGGGTGTCCTTGTCATATAAAGCCAAGGCCTGCTCAAACAATTTGTTCTGTGCTGAAGTCCATGAGGATGCCATGTTAATATTGTGGTCGCGAGCTTGGACTGAGGATGGTTAAGTGGATCTTTTGGGTTGTCTGATCAAACTATAGAATGCAAGCAAATGGAACTGAAATTAGGGTTAAGCAGTAACCAGAGCTGAGCTCACGACAGAAGGACACAGAAGCAAGAAAGAATATGTGAAGTTAAGGTTTTGGGTGGGTTGGTGAATGATCGGAAATCGAGCTCCTTATAACAGAGAGGAAAGGGAATGTGGCGGGGTGGGGTCTATCTAGCTGGGGAATAAATTTGCTTAAGGCATTGAGCCACGACCTTTCTCATTAAAGCATAAAGCATATGATGACAAAGACATGGAAATTAGGGGAATTAATATGTGGAATAGGCGATTCGCGTGATCATATTATCTTGCTTGTATGAAGTTAATCTACTTTGTTTAGCCATTATCCCTACAGTAGAGATTGTGCACTGTGGGCTGATGCATGGAAGTTGATCTGCTATGTTTTGATTCTCATTGTATTTTATCCTTGCATATTTTGTAAAGCAGTGTCTCTAACTTATGCCTGTCGAGCCCTTTGCTTCTGAAATATCTATGGATAGATTGATTGTTGTGCCTCCTTTTGTCGTGTTAGAATATAGATAATGGAGAATATAGTCGTTGTAGTGGAGTGGAGAAAATAGTCGTTCTAGTGGAGAATATAGCCGTTGTAACATCGTCCTATAAATAAAGAACTCTTGTATATACTTCAACACACTTCTCATGTTGCAAATTCAACTTTTTGCGGCATCTTTATTTCATCCTTTTTTTTTTTTTTGGAATATTTGAGAATGCCTTAATTGTAAAAACATTTCTGTACAGATGTAGTTACGGACACTTTCCAAGTTAAACAGCGATGAGTTTCTCCAACTCCAGTGGTTTCGCCATATTCAGTTTTGACCTCGTTGTTTCGTAATATGCACCGTTTCTGCGAATTCCTTGTTCATGTCAGCTTCCTGGGTGATCAGAAATTTAGTTACCATTCCTTTGACCCTTCTTTCATCTCGCAACTGGTCACATGTAGGCATCATTCATTTGAGAGTGTCTTACGTGCCTGACTTGGGGATCATGAGTTCATTTGTTGAACTAATACTTCGTTTACTTTTACTTTCTACAGAAGCCAATCACAATTTTGGTCTTATCCCATATCAGCATCAAACATGTCGTCTCAGCTGGTCGAAGTTGTAGCCGTGCTCGAGTCCAGAATGTGGCTTATACTTATCCATAAGCGTAGGAGAAGCAAATTATACTTTTGAGATCAGGTACTAAGCTACTAAACATGCTTATATGAAACATCGTCTCATCTTTTTTTCTTCAAGAATCGTGTATGTATCGTATCATGGTCATTGCATCGTATGCTCCGGGACCAATTTGTGGCAGCTTGATTCTTCTTAGATTTTGGAAGATCTTCTGTCTGATGATTGTCAATGCACTCAAGAAATCACTATACTTCCACTTTGTATCTTTCCAGCCCCCGTAGGCTCCATTTCTCGTAAAAGAGCTTACATCGTTGGGGCATGTTGGCATACGGCTGTATGCCATATTTCATATCATGTCGCTAATTTTCTCTGGAGCAATTTGCTTGTAGTATCTGACCTTTTGAGGTCATATATATTTTTTCCATGTTTTGGAATAGAATCAGGCTTTTGGATAGTCGAACGAGGTTGTAACTTGTAAGTTGTAACTGATGCCAAGGCACTCCTTGTTGCTGTCACTGGATACGCATTGAACTTGAAATCAAACGAGTTTTGAAGCCATAACTGCTGCACGTAGTCTTTTATTCGAACGCTCACATGATAAGCTAAAGCGTCGAAGATGTTGCTTTGGGTGACAGAAAGCAACCATAGGCGAGAGAGACATTCATACTTAAGATATAAGCTATGTCAAGGAACTGTGGTCCTTAATTCCATTCAAACATCAGATATATCGAATCCTTATCGCCTTCATCGTCTAGTGAGCATCTACGTAGACAACATTCTTCTGGGTTGGTTTTGTTTTTGTTATTTTTCTTAAAACAGTAGGAAACTCGTTGATGTTGTTGCTTATATTGTAGAATTTCCTATGCTAATCTAAATGTTTAACAGTGTCTAAGTGTAGATTATTCACCAAGAAAATTTTCACTATGCCTATGAGTATTCATCAGGTCAATACGACACTTTGCAATCACTTCTGCTATTGTGACGTTTTATGATCAGGGAGGATGTTTTCCTTTGAAGCTGAAGTGCTTGTTCACTTTGCTTTTCTATGTTTTTAGTTCCAGTATCTAATCATAGAACCAGTTTTTATGCTTCCAGGTATGGGCAATCCATCTTTCGGATGGCATCTCGAGACGAAGGCATTCCGCCAAGAGCCGCTTTCCAAGTTCTGGATGGATCTGCTTGCGAAAGTGGAGGTAACGAGGATCTGTAAATGATATTGTTCTTGTGGATAAGCAAATAGGATACACGGTCCATGCTTAGATGCAGATGCCCAGAACTGTGTTCTGTATGGCAAATAAAAGACAGGAAAAATAGGGAGGGAAATCTAACTGTACATGAAAAGGAAGAATATTGGATATTGGTCATTATAGCTAAAAGAAGTAAAAGTTTCTATAAAGGTTTTGAATTAAAGATTCATAATGTACGGTCTGATAATATGCGTGTGTGGCGTGAATTGTTTTGATAAGATACCATGTGAAGGAGAGGTATCATTCATATGTTGAAAAGTTAGAATTAATACTTTGACATGGACGGTTTAGGCTATTAGTCTGTTTAACATACTATTCAGATTTATTATTATTATTATTATTTTGAAAAAAAGATGGGAGTATTAAGAATTCGATGTTATGACAACTTAGTACTACCGTGCTTTTTCTATTAAAATAGCTATATTGGTGAATTTGAATTGCAAGCTGATAAGAAAATGTTTGTGCTTGCAGCATATCACGATGAGACATGTTTTTCATGCTATGTGATGTTCTGAATATTCTTCTGCTTTTTAACAGTACATCGCATGTGTAATGGCTTTCCAGGAATGGGCATGGAAAATCACTGAATCAATGTTGTAACATTTTCAGTTCATGGCAGAATTGAGCTGAGAATGAGTACTGTCTTAACGATTAGGCTGTTGTGTGTGATGCAGCGGCCACGAGGTCCGAGAATACATGCTGGTGCATTAGGTCTTGACAGTGATTCTTCTCTGCCGAAACATTGCGGGAAAGTTATTTGGATTGACATCTTTGGCTGTGGAATTTGTGATGAAGCCACGAGTACCTATTAGACCATGCCTAGAACCTGCAGTGGCATACACTATGGCGAAGTGTCATAGATGTTTAGGGAAAGGGATCAGCTTTTCATGACGTTGTATAACAAATTGGTTTCGGCAGCCGCGTTTCAATCAGTGTTCATCACTGGTCTGGTGGATGGCACCATGGCTCCCTTTATACATCACTTCAACTTTCTACATCTGGTTTTGCAAGATGACTGCCAGGGCGACTACGTCTATTGTCATTTTACCAAATCATGACAGCTTCTTGGTACCACGGCCACTGAGTTCTGTTGTTGGAAATTGTTTTCAGTGTAGAACTTTCTTCATTCCAGATGTTGCAGCAATTCCCGTCGTGATTGGTCAGTAACATGCTATTTGTAATACAGGAAGTCACATCCGAGTATAGAACCTCCTTGCATTCTCGTGTATTTTTTTTATATTTTTTTTTTCCATTTTCAAATGTTCATAACCACAAATTGTTTAATACTCATGGAACAACATGATTTTATTCACAGTTCTTTGAATGTGTTTGTTTACTCAATAGTCTTGATATGCATCTATATTGGCATGGTGCCACGTGTTCTGAATTCGCTTTCGATTTCCCTTTCTGTTTGGTTTTGGTGCTAAGTTATGACAAGCAAGAGAGTTAACTTCCTGATGTGGTAACTGTAGAAATTCAGCTGCTGGTGGTGAAAGCTCACGAGCCAACTAACCTGAAACTGATGCTCTAGGGCTGGTCAGATGACACTAACATCAGATATGAATCCTCAAATTACCCCATATAATGTTTAATGAGTCGTGAAGCAAGGAACAATAAGAAATCAGCTAACAGCTTCCTAAGATCACCCTCGTACATATTTTCGGAATCATAAAAACTCAAGTTGACTATGTTGAACCTGCCAATACCTTCTGCATCCTAAGACATATTTTCGAGGAATCATAAAAACTCCGACTCGATTATGTCAAACCTGCCAATACCATCTGCATCCTAAGACACCGTCTACATGAATTTTATTGAGCATGGCATATCAAGAAGGCTATTGCTTCTCCTTGTCATATGCCAATTAAAATGTGGCCCCAAGTTTTGATCTCATTATCGTTGACGACTGATGCTCTGATACATAACGACCAATTCAGCAACTTGATAAGATCCTTTGGTATCCACATTCCAGTTTCTACAACATTTAAAAAACAATGAGTACATTACAGGATCTGTTATCCAAAAGTAGAAAAAAGTATATGGCCAAGACTCAAGAGGCACTTTCAGTACCAAGCTAAAAACCTATATAGGGACTTTGACAATGTATATTTCAACAGCAAATACTTTCCCTTAGCGGGAAAGCAGATAATCAAACAGAACTTGGACGAGCTATCAACACCAACAACAGTTTGGTTTGGTTACTCTTTGCATGCATTAACTTGAAGCTAAGATTTGCGTACTCCCTGAAAAAGTTGCAAGCAAAAAATTGCTTCCTCGGCTTCCAGATTATGAGTGCATTATCCTTGATAGTCGTTATCGGTTTCAGTTGTTTAAGGGTTTGAGCTTCATAGGGGAGTAAACAGCAATGTATAAACAGCAAGTCGTTATCGGCTTCCAGAATAAACAGTCGTTATTCTGCAGCTACGCTCCTAAATCGGCAGTTTTTCTGACTGAATTCTGCTTGTTATTACTCGTGCAGTTGGTCGGACGCAGTCTTGTGGAATCCTCATGTGCAGATGGAAGCTTGTTATAGAGATTTTGTCTGCGTAGAAAATGCCAAGGTGATGACCATGTTGCTTTAGAATACAGAACTGAACTTGCACCATCAACTACGAATCTAGAGATCATCTCCCTTTGCTCATCGATGATTGTATCTTGTCCTGATTGGTGAAGTCCAGCTTGCTCCAGACCAGCCTTGGACGGCCACGCAACAGCTTAGCGTGGTTTAATTCCATAGAGTCATAACTACCCCGAATGAATCTGAGTTTGTATGAGTTCATTGGAGCAAGTTTTGCTAGCTGCTTCAACCTGCGACAGCACTTCTCCATCATTGTACATTCATATACTCCTTGTATTAGAAGAATGCAACCATACCTTTTGTCACAATATCCTCTTATAATTTTTTGTTTTTTGTTTTGTTAAGTTGGTTTTGATTCGAGTATTTGCTCCTCTCGGTGATGATTACTATGAATACAGAGTCGTCGTCATTTGCTCTTTGACATCTGATGATAGCACGACAGAACGTTGTGCTGGCTTGCCTGTGATCTGAGCCTGTGGTATTTCCACCCTCCCGTACTTCCAAGCCTCGCTCTTCAGAATCACAGAAGAACGGCCATCCTCACTTTTAACTATTACAGCAATAGTTTGCAAGACGAAAAACGATCAGAACAAGGTTGTAACATGCCATCTTGTGGATTCCACTATCATGTAGTTTTCCAGACCATCTTGGCATGTACGAGCTTGCAACAAAACATAATTATAATTACACTTGAGCTCGCAAGAAAACATCATCCCAATGTAGACAATACTTTTTGAGTCAGAACTTATATTACAATCTCATTCTCTGGAGAGGAACTTGAAACCAATTGGTATGAATGATTTCCGTGTGTATGGAAGAAAGCACTTTAGCTTCTTTCATTCCTCTTCTCGGCATGGCACCAAAAAGCAAAATAATTTTACTCCAGGTTTAGCCTTACTGGATGCTCTTCTCGGCCTCACGCTTCCTTAGTGTTGATGAGCTCAACTTTTCTCCACTCATTCCTTCCGATACTAAATCAACAACTTCAATCTGAAAGTGCCGAGGAACGTGCCAATGGAACCATAAGAATAACGAACTTGCACAACTGAGAAGCTTAAAGAAGAAGTTGAAAATGAGCCCAAAAAAGTGCCAGACAACCTGGTCTGGTGTACACCTGTTTTTTTTTTTTTTTTTTAAAAGATGGTTTTGCACACTATTCATATACCAGAAGATTTTCCTGATGCACAGCTCCAGGATACGTGGATTGTTGAACTTTAAGAACACAATGACGAATTAGGACTGATATACACACCTTTAACTGCGATAGCCCTTTCTCAGCTCTCTTTCTGTTGACCGACAACCCCCCTGGCAAAGTCTCCTTGCTGCGACACAAAAGAACACATCAACATTCAAAACAAGGTATGTAACAGAATACCGGAACAATTTGTTTCAGGAATGAGAATGATCTTCCTGGTACCCCACTTGTATGACATGATGAGATTGAGAAACTGGCCGATATAGAGGTACTATATCATAAGAAACTAGATACCTACAAGATACGCAGATTGTTCAATAATGAATGCAAGTTTTCAACGCACCTGACAACAATGGCTTCCAAATTTTCATCGACGATCGAGGGGCCATAAGGGTCTACGATAGGTTCCACTTGCACAAGGAGCCCTGGTTTGATAAACTGCAAGAACATTTTGCAGTCGGATCAAACGATTAGATTTCTATCACGCTATCAGCAGGGCAATGCCAACTAAACCATATAAGATCGATATAAGATCATATGAGAAAAACATTTATCAAGCCATCAGGTATCGACTTCTGCACTCCTTCACAGTTGAAGGCAAAATTGTTGAAAGCATGTGTAAATACCTTGATGTAATCTTTAACGTTTTCCATTCTCTTCTCGATCGGCTGTATCAGTTCAGCAAACTGCAAAAGCCCCCAAATGAATCACGAGTATTCACGAATCCAAAACAGACACAGTATCCTAACACAAGAGACCTTCACAAACCACACCTCTTTAAACATGTGCACAAACCACACCTCTCCATCATCACTTGGACTTCTATCAAGGGAAGTCTAGTGTCCAAAGAATACCCAAGCAACACTAATGTTCCAAAAAAAAAAAAAAAAAAGAGAGATTTATCTGAAGCCAAAAGTCCAAACCGATCGGTTATGAAAACAAAAAAACAATCCATTCAAAACATATTCAAGTTTTCACCTGCTTGTTTTTCAGCATGGGACCGTCGCATACCCCGACGACGATCCTCTCCTTCGCCAGCACCGCCGCCGCCTGCAAACCTCATCACGCACAATCTCTAATCCACTATCAATCAACCCAAACAAACAAGAAACAAAATAGAGTCAAAAGGGCAGAGAGACAAAACCCTGAGAACCTTGAGAAAGAGGCGGTGGCCATCGTGCAAGCGATCGAAGGTGCCGCCCAGCACCACCGCTCCATACGAATCCGGCGCCACCGCTGTCTTCGCCGGAACCTGACCGGGTAAGGGTTCGAGTCTTGTTTGTTGATTCTCTTCTTCGATCGCACCCATTTATTGTTTGCGTTGGATTTTTATGGGATTCCCTTACTTTTAAGGTGTCATTTTGTTGGCTTTGATGATGAATTGATCGTGTCTTTGATAGGTGTGTAGTGTGATTTTGTAGCTAGGAATTGTGGGTAGGTTTGGTTTTGGTTGGACTTTTTAAGAGTGGTAGATTCATGATTTCTTGGCTTTGGAATTTTGTTCGATGTATAGTGTGAATTTGGACATGTCGTTGCGTCTTTGTGCATTTTCCAGGGTGTCCACTCTGCTACTGTGTTGTCACCGGTTAATCTTGTAATTCTTTGACCTGAATCCTGATACTGGAATTTTGTGGATGTTGAATTTTTCAGTTGATTTTTATTGAACTGTACATGAAAATAAGGAAGAGACATTATGGCTCATTTTAGATCGATCATGGCTTCGCATTGAGGATGATTTAGAATACAAAGAATTCTGTGGAACCGTGAAAATACTAACACCTTTTTAACTCTTTGATCACATCGATCACATCGTTTCGTTACAAGAATACTATCAGATGCCTCCTGCAGCATTTCATCTCTGCTTAGCGGCATCCAAACAAAGGTTAAGAAAATCGATGACCTTGGAAGTATAGAGATCCGGGAATCTTCTGTAATGATCTACGTGGGGGGACGATACGAAGTTGAAGGACTGAACCTCTTTACCGATCTTCCTCTGCTCCTTGATGAATGACTCTACCGATCGAAATGGTATGACCTTATCGGCTGTGCTATACAGGTAAAGCTGCGGGCATGGAGGCTGGCTTTCGGAGAGAATGAATAGAATCTTTGATAATCTCCTGTAAAACATAGAACAGTGCCTCATTACAGAAAACACCCCGTTACAAAAAGACTCGCTCATACTTGTATATACAGGGAGATGATATCTATTGTATTTTAATATCTCGGATCATTTTGCCTTCGAAGAAGTAATGTGCATTGCATGCAAGAGCGCAGCAAGACTCACCGGTTGACATCGGGCAGTTGGAGAAGAAATGAGAATATCGACTCGAAAATAAAGAGGAGAAGAATCTCAATAATCGATTTCTCATCTTCCTGTGCCTTCAACATTGTCCCGATACTTAGCTCTCCTGCCTCGGCTGAAGGATGTACAGCTGGGCCGCGTTTCTTCAACATTGCAGCAGCAAAACCAGCTGCCCAAACCTTGAACAGTAGCAAGCACATCTCACAGTCAACATCCCGTCCAAAGCAGAAAAATCAAATAGAGAGAGCATAAGGAGAATTTGCCATAATCTGGCAAAGAATCAGTACATCCAGGGTCATGTAGAACAAAGTTAAAATCATAGCAAACATTACGACATAAAGGTCTTTAGTGAACTCCGAGCCATCCAAGGGCAACGACATGGACAGTTTCAGACAGCCACAGAACAAAAAGAAGAAACACAATGGCTCAGACACGCACAAATTGTGGTCATCACATGGCTGCATACTTCAATGTATACTTGCATTAGATCCGTCCAGGAATCTCAGTATCGAGAAATGATTGTCATCATCACAGCCATGTTGGGTTTTCCCAATCACAAAGGTGAAAGGACCAATAAGGGAATCTTTGTTTCAAGTATAAGATTGAACTGGGTTATTGCTCTCAAGGTCATTTATCCAGTAATAATTTAAGACAGGATTAGATTGCCTTATATGATGTTTTAGTGTTGTCTTTGCCTTGTGAGACTAAAATAAAATAAAAAACAAAGAACAATGACTGAGAAAGTGAATACAATGCCTCATTCATTCATTTTCATGATGCCTTAATCTGCAAACATCTGAGTGGCTTCCTGGATGACACCATCCCATCACATTCATAAACACACACAATCTACCTAATAAATCGATGCAGCAACTCGCACAGAATAGCAAAAGAAACAACCTGAGGGCTCAATTCTGGCGCTGCTCCTGAGTCAACAATACATCCTCTGATCTTGTCTAAAATATCTGGTCTACTCTGCAAACGACAAAGAATACTACCGTATCTGCAAATCAAAGAAAGAAGGGGGCAACAGATTAACAAGGAAACTAGCAAGTCTCAAATTGAAGCGCACACAGGACCATGCTCCTTGGCCTGCCGCCGGGCTAATTATCTAAACTCCAAACACCACTTTCAAACCAGAGATTCAACCATCACACCATGGATAATAGATGCCAGTAATTGAGTTGAGGAATCTTAGTTGCATCCTATGCACTAGGAACATCATAGCAAAATGTATCACACAAGGATAAAAAGGTGCGGCACTCAAGCTACTCACACCTTCCCTCGAGCTCAGCCTAATTCGCGGAACAAGCTTTGAGAGGAAAACACAATGTATTACTCTCGGGGTTTTTTTGGGTTTACACAAGATTAAACTCAAGGATGGATGGTTTGACAAATGAGCCAAACATCTCCTTATATACAACTTCTCCTCCACAGCCAACGGTGGAGATTAAAACGATCTAATGGTTTATATTTACATGTAGACTTTTGGAACCAACCTACCCAAGATAAAACCTTTGCGGCTTCTAGAACATCACCTCCCTAGGTTTGTACCTCCCTTGGATAAACTTGGGCCTTCTTTGATGGACCGCGTATTTGGGCCGCATCAATTTGTCACGGGCTGTACTTTGGGCCAGACTCCAAATTCGTTGGTCCGTGACAAAGTGCCTTCTACCACAGCTAGCCTTCCGCATTAGTTAACCATGCTCAATGCACAGCAATATGCAACTATGCCCAGAATGTATAAGTTTCCGATTTCGCTCATATCACACACCATTAAAGATTCTCATCTGCTAATCAACCGCAGACTATCACTTCCCATGTAAACAAGACTACACAATATCACATCAAACAAACACATTTCGCGCCAATCCTACAAACAACTAAGCATATCAACCAATACCCTAAAACCAACTTGAGACAAATCGATAACCTACACGAGCCAACCAGTGTTACTAAACGTATGAAACACCAAGCACCTCTCCCTTCCCCTCCCATCCTCTTCCTCCAACCAATCCACCAATCTCCCCACCAACGCCTCCACCCGCTCCTCGATCCCTCTCCCTAGATCAAGCCACAACACATTCGACACCGAAACCGCGAACGTCACCACCCCGCACCCTCTCCCCACGTATATCTCCGCGTACTTCATCAAATGCCTCGGCGTCGCCCCCAACCACCCCAACAACACCACCATCACATCCCTCTCATCCCCTTTCCTCTCCTTCTCTACCACACTTCCCCTTTCGTTTCCGCGATCTATCTCGTACCAATCAATCGACCCCCCATCATTGCACCACACGTGGGATCCCAAATTGAACGGATTGGAACCCCGGATGTTGGGTTTAGGGTGTTGGTTGATTCGGGTTCGGTGAATTGGGGGCGAGGTTAGGGAGAGGAAGAATCGGTTATGATTAGGGTTAGGGTTTTTTGGGATTGAAGAGAGGGAAATGGGGAATCTGCGAGGTAGGGTTTTGAGGAGGCGAGGGGAGAGGAGGGGTTTTGGGGAGAAGAAGAGGGATTGGTGACGATTGAGGGTGAGGTGAAGGAGTCTCACTGATTCCTCCATTGATGAGGAAAAATGGAGAGTGCATGAGAGGAGGAGGCAGTGTTTGGTGGTGGTGTTTGGCAATGGCGGATGGGAATTTGGTTGAGGTTGCAGCCGGGGTTAGGTTTCCGTTTGCCAACAAATGGTTACTCTTTCTTTCACTACGTGTTGGTAACGGTTTTTTGAGTATGATATTCCTTTTACTATCTCATCTCGGAAAAATTATGAGATAAATGATGATGTCTGAGGTTAAGAAAGTATGATATAATTGAAACGAAATTTGATTAATATTGAGAAACGTTAAGATTAAGATGTTATATTTTATGGATTTATCTTGTGATATCGATTTTAGTTTAAATAACATTGTTCAACAACATCATAAGATAGAATTTTTTTTTTCGAACTCATGATCTGTTCAAATATAATATCAAAAAATCAATTTTATCAAAATTCTTAATTAAGTGATAAAAATTTCATTGATATATATCTTAAAAAGATCGAACCTTGTCAATGGATTGGATCAAGTATATGTAGTCATTGATTTCACTATAGACTAGACAAGCATTTAAAGAAAAATTATAGATAATTCCGTTAAAATATTATTCGAGAGCACTTTATCCTTTCATCTTTTCGATATATTTTTATTCAAAATATGCACATAATCATCTTTTCATCCATTATTTAGTGAGGTTTTATAACACAAAAAGATATATTGTTTGATTTTTTAAAAGATTAAATATATATTTTTATAATTGAAAAGGATTAAGGACTCTGGACTCATGGTTAAGAGGGTTAAATATATTTTTTCTAATATTTAAACTAGCTCTTATGCGAACAGCCTCTTGAACAAGTTACTATCATCATCAGTCCATGTATACACAATGCAATCCTTGTGTTGTGAAGCAAAGCTGTAACGTTTATCTTTAAAGCAACACAACACATTACCCACATTTTACTCTACACAGCACAGCCAATTAGCTAGGCCCTTCTTGGTTTTGGTACTCTTTTGTCTTCTCCTACACTTTCAACTCTATCTAACCTCCTCTCCTCTCATCACACCAATTCCCATTTTCACTTCCCATCATCTTCTCAGATCATCATCCCCACAAAAAAAATCATTGCTTTTTCACCAAAAAAACACAACCCAAGATGCTCAAATCAAGCTTCCTCTCTCCACTTCTCCTCTACTTCAAGCATTGTCTTTCCCCCATCACCTGAAACCCACCTAAGATTCCTCACCAAGGCTTCAAGTTTATCCTCAAAATTGGATCTTGGGCTTGGGGGCATAGATGGGTCTGGTGGAGACTCAAGATAATGGATTTTCAGGTTCTGGGCATGAACCTGTTAAGGCCAAGAACAATGGATCTGGTGTTGGTGTTGAAGATGAGGGTTTGGGGATCTCAATGTCAATGGGTATGAATCAAAAGGGCAGTCTTGGATTGAGATCTAGTTGTGGTGTTGGTTCAGAGTCAGAGGGGGTGATGTTGAGCTTTTCTTCACCAAAACAAGGTGTCAGCCTTCTGGGTAGTAAAGAGAGTAGTGGAAACAGATGTGTGCAAGAGATGTTGCCTGCTTCTCTGTCTTGTTTTGATCATCAGTATTCAACTAATTCCAACAAAAATACAGGTCAGTCCATGAGGGTGTGAAAGATTATACTTTTGCTATTTAGGTGATTTTGTATTTTAGTCCTGTATTTGTGTCTTTTTTGGCTGTAGAGGTTTGAAAATAGAAAAGCTGAAAGAAAATTTTAACCTGGATAGTCCAAATATATATTTCAAGATTATAGTCCCTTTGTCTGATTGATGAAACTAGTGAATCTAGCTATGAATCCAATGTTTAAATTTTTTTGGAACTACCAAGATTTGTGATGTTTTTGTAATATGTAGATATGATATGGATGTGTTTCAGTTATTGTCAAAAAAACCCTTCTAATTTGAGTTTGATTCTGTTAGCGAAAAACTGGTGATTGATTTTACCCTCAGTACAGGTAGAAGGGTGTTTCATTATTGTCTCCTACAGGGAAATTTTGTTGTCTGTCCTGTCAAGTCAACGTTGATTTTCTTTTGTTATATTCCATTCAAAAATAACATAAATAAATGTTGCAAAAGCTCTGGTTCTGCATTTGTCTTACTCCTTGTAGTTTCTTCATTTATACAAAATCTTCATTTCAGGTTATGTCAATGGAAGCATGAACTGGTCATTCCATGGGATCAAGGGACCTTTTACTCCAGCTCAATGGATTGAGTTGGAACACCAAGCGTTTATCTACAAGTACTTGGTTGCAAATGTGCCCGTCCCGGCTAACTTGCTGATTCCTCTTCAGAAAGCTCTGGCTTCGTCGGCCTTCTGTAGATTCCCTGGCTCTTCGTTGCCTTCACATCCATGTAAGGTTCTCGCCGTGTCCTAATACACGGAACCATGAAAAGCCAGATAAAGTTTGTGTTACTATTGCTTTGAGCTACCTCGATGCTTTCCTTGAGAGTTTTGATGAATGTGCTGCATGACTGAATGGGAATATGGGATCCCTTACTTTAAGGTGCACTGACAAATTTTGGCTCGAGTGTGACATGGTTCAACGAGGAATGCTAGCGAGAATCACTTGCATTGACATCTTACAAGTGTTTGCTAATAGTTTTTTCTGTTGACATTGGTGCTACAATCCATTTTCTTGATGTAGATGGGTGGGGCCCTTTCCATCTAGGATTCTCAGGCAGCTCGGATCCTGAACCTGGGAGATGTCGTAGAACCGATGGAAAGAAATGGCGGTGCTCAAGGGACGCTGTCCCCGACAAGAAGTATTGTGAGAGGCACATAAACAGAGGCCGCCATCGTTCAAGAAAGCCTGTGGAAGGCCAAACAGGCCATGCTACCTCTGGACCGGCCAACACCAAAATGGTGCCAACGCCTCCTTCGTTGTCACCTTTGGTGTCGGCCGGTGGCAGCGGATCAAGCGTCCTCCCTAATGCTCAGAGGTAATGCATTACATGATTTCTTTCTATGATAATTGGCTTCATTGCTTCAGCTTTACCTTTGTTAAAGTCGATACTCCATTAAGCATAGTACATCAGATTCAGATTCCTTCATCGTGATGCTTGATCACATCGAGTTGATATGAATCGCTTTGCAGGAACTGGCATCAACAGTCGAATACCATAATGGATTATACTGTTGCTCCATTGCATGTTCTTTCACTTGACCACTCCATGAATGATTTCCCAAAAGGCCAATCTGTTCACTCATCCGTTGCTTGGCCCGAGGAACTGAGATCGGACTGGACTCAGCTCTCAATGTCTATTCCAATTCCCTTAGGCATACCGTTGCCATCCTCTTCTCTATATCAGCAGAGCACTTCCATGTCGTCCCTGAGATTTTCTCGAGACCTTGAGACAAAGCAAAGTAGTTGGGTGCCCGTTTCTAGTCGGGAGTCAATGGGAGGTCCTCTGGCCGAGGTCCTTACCAATACCGGTGGCTCTGGAGAAGCCTACAAGAGCACTCCTGCATTCAACTTCTTGGGAGAAGGCTGGGATGGCAGCTCTCGGACAGGATCCTCCCCAACAGACGCCCTAAGAAACGCGCCCTTCGCTTCCTTTTCTAACAGCAGCTCCTGTAATAGTCCTAACAACTGACAAGAAGACCCATTGAAGCAGCGAAGGCACTTAATGGTTCTTGATGCATTTCGCGAGAAACAACTGATAGGGAGTTTGTTCGACTCGGTTTGTTCTTGCTTCTTTTCAATGTCCGAGATTTGATTCGTCTGACTGATGCTTCATCTGATATACAGTAGATGATTGATTGGTTTGGTTTTCTGAACCCATGAGCCAATGCTGTTATGGTTCCGATTTGTTGTAGTTTTACTTTGTTGTTCAAATGTGTTGGTTTCATGAATTCAGTTTGTAAATGGAAAGAAGATCATATTTGAATCAGGATTTGCAAAACAAAACAACATATCGTTCAATCTTGTTCTGTTTTATATCTATATCTTGAAAACCAAGCTCTTGTAATTAACATCCAAAGGCATCTTCTTCTACAGGCTTCACCTACGCAGCTAGTTGGTGGGACAAAAGAGATAAAGCAACCAACCTGGGCAAAGGGCTCATCACCAAGTTAAAGGCAAGATCTGCATGATCTTGGATTGCCCTAGATTTGGGGTGGATAGAATTGATGAAGAGGGACCCAACTTTTTTGTTTGGGTTGGATGACCCTTAGCAAAGGTCTCCCTTCCCTTCCACTCATCTTCAATCCTCCATTAAGCTTTTTTAACCAGCAGTCAATGTTTTCATATCCGAATTGTTATCGAAATGTGATATAATTATATCGTATATATTTTATTATATTCAAAAAATAAATATTGTATATAAAGTATGATAAATATAATATAATTTTGAAACAATTAACATAAAATAGTTATAAAATAAAATATGGAATAATATAACATAAAAATAAAAATAACTATCAATTAATCTAGACATTAATCTATTAATAATTTAAAGACCAAATTCTCATAAAAAAAATTTAAACCATGTTTATTGACTTCATATATAATAATTTTACATATTTAAAAGAAAAATATTGTAAAAGGATTTGAAAAAATAGAAGAAAATGGTGAATTAATGATTTAGCATTGATCCATCCAAAAACGAAAAAACCGATAGGAATCAACGGATTGAACGGTTCGATCACTGATCAACGATTTTTTAACGGATTAATTAAAAATTGAGTCAATGGACTATCCCGGACCATTTTTTGAACTGAGTCACTAGTTTTCGGATCGACCAGTCCGGTCCAGTTTAATAACATTGCCTGCAACACATAGTTCCATGTGATACAAAATAACAATCAAGATAACCTCATCAAGTATAACAATCAAGAAAGACAAGACATATATGGTCTTGTGTTATAACATCGAAACTCTATTTCTTAATGTCCTTGTCGATTTCCGAAAAAATGTCTCTGAACAAAATTATTTGTCATGGAGCAAGATTCGTTGACATAAATGATCAAACTCGACCGAAAGATAGCGCGTTCCAACACAAACTATCAAGCAAGCAGTACCAAATCAAAATCCACCAAACTTTTTTACACGGTAATGGATAACAACACAACAGTAATGGGTCGTGGGTGAGGTTGGTGGTTAGGGGTGAAAGTTTCCTGGACCCAAGACAGCAGGCACATTTGAGACCTGTTCACCAGACAGGTTGACCCATCCCCTCAATGGTTTATGGGTCTGTGCAATGAAAACGGAGCCCTGTTTGGTGTTGTGGGTGTGTTTTTTTTTTTTTTTTTTTTTTTGGTGGGGGCTGTGAACAATGTTTTCTTTAAGTTGAAAAGATATGTGTATTTGTAATATGTCCATATGGTGTCCATGTTTATTTGCACTGTCATGAGTCGTGGGCACAGAAAACAACACTTGGTTACAATGATGCCAATGCGCATGAAAAGATAGCTGTGGATCAAACTATTGTCCATCCCACAAGGGATATCATCTGTCATGGTAGACCTAATATAAAGATCTATAGCTCGATCTTATCCAATATCAAAAGTTTTCTGGCATTATTTAACAACGAAAAATGTTACCTCGCAAACTAATGAAGAACTGATTGTACCATGATACAACCACATGGTACATCGAAACCTAATAAAGAAACATAGTAAACACTTTGAAGAGGTCAATCCAAACATGTGTTAGTTGTGGCTTAAAACCAAGTGAAAGCCAAATTTTCACACTAAAACCATTTTTTTTGGTATGGCACTAAAGCCAATTTGTTGGGAAAGAAACGGCACTAGAACTATGTATATATGGTTTGGTGAAGATGGTTCTAAATGAATATCTCCCTAAAACCTAGACATGCTCATTGTGGACCGAATTGGGCTTTTGGGCCAATGTCAAATTTGGACTGATGCTTGGAGGGGTGCGCCAGGCCCAAGCTATAATGCAACACATGGGCGACGCTTGAAGGCCCTGACAGCAAGCTGCGAACCGGATCCACTGCTGTTGTGATCAAATAGCACTTGTGCTGTTGAAGCATCTTGATCCGTTGGATTATCAATCCAAGCTTAGATTTATTAGGTGATTTAAATCTAATTTTTGTTTTTAAATTGAATTTTTTATGATTATAATTTTTATTTAAAAAAATTAAATTTTTTTTTTTGAGAATACGGAACACGTGCTGCCATCGCATCCTAAAAAAAGTGCACAAGGAAAATTCTATCATGTCAATTCAAAAACATGTGTGGAACTCACCATGATACAAAAGAAAACACCGTTTCTTTCTTTTACGGTCGAGACCAATTCTGCATTATTCTATTATTCGATTCGTCTATTTATTTTATAATGTTTTAACTTTACACGTATAATATAAAGTTTGATATGTATGTAACGACGATAAAACGTAGTTTATTATAAATTTATCGTGAAACATCAATGATTGTGTAAATTATGTATTTCAACATAATATATATTTCAGGATAATCGGATGTGATTTATATATATAAAAAAACTTATATACATACATATAAAATAATACAAAATATATATATTGTAAAATATGTGAGACGGAGGGAGTATTTTTTCCATGATTGATATTTTCTTTATTGAATTTTTTTTCAGATTTTTAAAATTCAAAGAAAAATAAATACTAAGCGAACAAGGACTGTTGGTCGAGAAAAGTATAAATAGTACCGACTGTTAGTTTCTAATTTTATTT
Organism: Drosera capensis; assembly: GCA_001925005.1. Classification (NCBI taxonomy): domain Eukaryota; kingdom Viridiplantae; phylum Streptophyta; class Magnoliopsida; order Caryophyllales; family Droseraceae; genus Drosera; species Drosera capensis. The sequence continues at coordinate 91,894 of LIEC01010181.1, read as the reverse complement.
GCTTCCATTTCATATTAAATATAATTTTTTTTGTTATTCTAAAATATATATACAAGGCTTAGTTTATTTTTATGTTTGAAATCAAACTTAAATTAAATTAAATATATTATTCCATAACATCTCATTAATTTCTCGTCTATATTTTCACATAAATTCCCACAACCATAAAAAATATATATTACTAATTAAATTAAATTTTTAATAAAAATTTCATATCAAATCAAACTATTATATACAATTGGAAAGAATATTATTAAGAGTGGCCGATGTGGGTAGAGCTTGAACAGAGACGGCGAGACTTCCAAGTGCGGATGTGCCCCATCTCATCACATCTAGTCCTTAAAAAATATCCGATTTTACAACTAAATAGATCAACCGTTGTGACCTAATAACATTTGTCGTAAATATATTTAGGTCATGCTTTTATTCCGTTGGGCGTTTTTTCTCTTTTTTGAAGTCCTATTGTACTAGGAAGGAGAGTTTCTGCTCAAAAAACGTGGCAGAAAACATTTACATTAGAGCAAATCTACGATGAATCAGTAGCTGTATATGCTGAGAATTAGATATCAGATTCCACATTGTATGACAAATCATTGGATAATCAGCTGAACATGATACAATATTCCACAAAATTCCTAACTAGCAGGAAAATATGATACATTATGACACGATTGATTACCAAGAAGAGAAGTCGTTGAGTTCAGATGATGCACCCACTTTCCTCTTCTTTGCCACGACAATATTTGAAATAGTATTATCAGTAACCTCGGTATGAGCTTCAACAGTCCTAGCCTTGAGGTATTTTCCAACACCACCGCCCCCAACGCCTCCAGCCTCGGCAGTTCCACTACCAGGATTGCTGTACCAGGATCCCACCTTCTCCTGTAAGTCAGGACGCCAAAGACAAGTCACCATTAAAGTATCCTACTTCTATGAAAGTTAGGACATGAAAATCGACGAGTTTAGAAACCAACATTTTCTTCGTCCTCCAGACTCTTTTCATCCTTTGTCTTCTCTTCTTCTTCTTCGTCAGGCTCCGTGTAAGGATTTACAAATATGTCTACGCTAGTTATCTTTATCTCTTCCTGAAGTAGCATCAGATAGGAACAAAATCGATAATCCAAAATTCATATACGGAGACAAATAATCAAAAGACAGAAAACATGACAGTTGCAACGAAATCATATTACTAATATCCAGTGAAAAATCTTAAACTTGGACATGTAATGGAGAAACAGACTAGCTTTTGAAACTCACCAGAGGTCTGTCATCATCATCGACAGGAACCTTCTCCATTGCTGCAAGGGTAGTAAAGGCGCCAACTACCATGCCAAACACCGTGTGTTTGTAGTTCAAGTGATTTGCAGACTTGTACAGTATGAAAAATTGTGAACCATTCGTATGGGGGCCACTGTTTGCCATACTCAGAACCCCTCTACCCGAGTGTAACAGCTTCGAGTTCACTTCATCTTTAAAAGGCTTTCCCCATATTGACTCACCACCTCTTCCCGTACCAGTAGGATCACCACCTTGAATCATAAAATTCCTGAAATCGTATCAAACAATTTAGCCCTGGGATCAACATGAAAACAAAAGTGAAGTCATATACTTTATCCTGAAGAGAAACAAATTCGCCATCATATACCTTATGTTCCTGTGGAAAGCAACACCATTGTAGTATCCACGTTCACATAGTGTGATGAAGTTCTCGCATGCCCTAGGAGCTATGTCACAATGAAGCTCAATGTTTAGATCACCGTGAGTTGTATGCAGCTGCAAGTACCCTTTTTTCTTTGGATTCTTCTCAACTTTAACATATTCAAAATCATTTTTTGTCACGGGATCATAAGCAGTGGAGGTGAAGGATCTTGAAGCTGCACCACTAGTAAAGCGGCTCCTGACCTGACAGCAGGGAAGCCAAGAGTTAGAAAAAGCATGCATTTCAACTTATAAATCTGAAGGATGATGTGAGTACTCTTGAACATTAAACTTCATTGACTTCTTAGGTACATAAAAGAGGAAGGGGAAAAAACAGAGTTTCAGTATAATCACTTTTTAGTGGTGAAAGAAGCGAGCAGGGTCAGCATAAAACACGCATAGCAGAAGTATCTTTCGAACCTTATAGAAGGAAATCAAGAGACTCAAAAGCACTGACCATTTTTGCATTGACAGGAGCTCTCTCTCCGGCCATGTGCATGGCTACACGAGCAGCAGTTTTATCTGCCGAGGCTGCCTTAGCAGCTGCAGCACTTCTTCCGTGCACTGAGGCCGATGCCGCATCCACAATACCAAAGGCCTTTTTCGTTTCAACGGTACCGTTTGACTTTTTCTCCTCCTCAATTCGAGCTCTTGCAGTTAAAACAGCTTCTAATGCAGCAGCTCTTTCCTGCTGCGCCTTGCTTCCTCCGCCGCCCAGCAAGGCAGCTTGCCGTCCTTTCTCAGTTCCAAGTTCATCAAGCATCTGCTTGATATCACCTTTGACATTTATGTAATAAGACGGATCTGCCTTCATTTTCTTCAGCTCTGATGATGATACATCATTAATATCATACTTTGTCAAAAGAAATTTGAAAGCCAAATGGAGGATGATATCAGCTATAACCAACCTTCATCTTCAACTTTGAGGCCTTTCTTCATGTGATCAAAATCATCAAGAACCTTGGTCTCAACCTCATTTGGATTCTGTAAGACAGAAGACATATGAAAGACCCGATATTAGTTAATCAATAACACCTTGGAAGTCAGGAGGACACCCATCGCAATATGTACTACTTACCTGAATCGTTATAAGATCCTCCTTGGTGAATGGTTCATCAGTGAGTAACTCCTTCCAATTTTTTGTTTTCAGGTTAAGCTCCTTTATTGCCTGTATAGGAACAAAAATACTCAAGAGTTCACATGTATTGCAACCTACTAGAGTGCAGATAACATGGGTATAGTCCATAGATGTCAAACGGTGTACCTCATAACAGAACACATTTCCAGTTGTCTTCACGGCAACAATGTGGGTGAACTCCGTGAATACCTTATTCAAAACAGGGCAGTGAAACTCCCCTGCAAGAACATACAAGGTGCTTATAAAGAAATGGAAGCACGAGAAACTGAATACACTATCAGCAACTACTTAGACAATCGATAATACTATGCCAATTCTTCCCTGCTGTTCCTGACTTCAGTATTCGCTCCAAAAAGCTGAACTCTATGGTTTGAACGCATAGCGTTAACATATAGTAATCTATAAAGACCCTTTGATGAAAATCAAAACTCGGCCACCCAACTTGATTCTATCAAAGACTCATAACCGTAACTAATCATACATACAAAATTTAGAAGAGAACCATACCTTCAGAGTTCTTGTGGAAGGTAAGCGGGATGAGATCCTGCTGCTTCAGCGGCCCTCCCGTCACCGGATTCTTCCCATACTTCCTAATATACGGCACTATGTTTCTGCACAACCAAACACACCAACATCACCACATCACTAAACCCAAAAACACACAAACCCCATCACCAATTCACAATCACCTCAACAACTTCCAATCCCAAACAAACCCAAACCATAACACAGTGAATAGAAATCAGATACCAACATCAACTCGAAGACGCTGCCATCCGCGGTACACACCGGATCCTCAAATGGCGTAAACGTAAGCCTACAACAACACAACAACAATCAATCAATCCAAATCCCCAATTCAACAAACCCTCACTTCACATCAAACCCAAACACAAATCGAAACCGAAATCGAGAGAGTGTTGGTGGTAGTTACGCGCAGCAGTAGAAAGGGAGGCGTTTGAACCGGGTTTGCTCCTTCGATTTGGCGCCGCCCCACTCGGTGGCCCACTCCGTCTTGGTGATGAACATCCGGTCCTTGCTGTGCTGCTTCTTACCCATCTTCGAATCGGATTGGAGCGGTTAGGGTTAGGGTTTGGATTGGGGATTGAGGAGTTGTTTGGTTAGGGTTTGGTGGTGGCAGAGAATGGCGGGCGGTGGTGTTAATTGCACGTGTTCGCTCCAACTCAATTAATTTCCTAACACAATAACAACGCACATATGTGATGGAAAACATTAGTTAGTGTGGGGACAATCAACTATAAATTCAATTGATGTACGTGGGTTGACATAACCACACAAATTTAAAAGGTTTTTCATTAGGTATTTTTTATCATTTTATATTTATAAATATGAATTTTATTCTTATATAAATTATATTTCATGATTTTTCGATATGTATTAGGTTGAAGTACATATGATATATTTAATGTTTTATGACAAATTTTATAAAAAAATATTGTCGTTATATGTATATCAAATTTTGCATCGATTCGCATATCTTGATAAAAAACTATACTCTTTGTGAAATAGAGAGAATATCATTGATTCACTATCTTATAAAATAAAATGTTTAGTTTTTCATTTATGTTGTATAAAGTCATTTTGTTTTTCTCGCATTTTGACATCCGTTTTGATTTTGACATTTTATATATACAAATTATAGTTTACATATATCGTTCACAGAGTTATTATTTACAATTCATTAATCCTAATTAATACTAAAACATAAATGAAATTTCAATTAGATACTTTTGTGTAATTGTTCAATATTAATATGTGATAAAAATATCTTCGTAAAAAAATGTGATAAAAATATAGAAGTAAGAAGTAGAAGCGTAATCCCCTATTAATTACATGAATCGATTTATTATAAAAAAAAAATTACATGAATCAATGTACCTAGGTTTTTAATTCAAACACGTGTTGATAACATATTGGAAGGATGTTCAGCAGCTGCGGCGATAGGGTATGTTGGGAAAAATGGATTCGAACAAGCCGGATGGACAGCCATTTGCGACCATTTCAATCCCTTTTGCAAACGGGCTAGCACTTCCATCATGCTCGGATTAGGCTCCACCATCTTCTTGTTCTTGCTCGCCATCCTCTCTGCGATCAACTCCAGGCATATCCAAAGCCATTGAGCCTCGGCAACCACGACAACAAGCATATCATAAATGAGTAGATTTTTCATTTTCTGTCATGAACTCGGATTCCATTTTTTTGAGCTACCAGGCATAATAAGGTCCTATTAGACGTACGGTACCATTAAGCAAGTATGTACTGTACTCCGATTACTTTCCTCTTTTGTCTTGTGTTGGATAATGCTCGTATGAGGTGTCGCCCTTATTGATCGATCAACGTTCCGGTGCTTATGAGACCATGGAGACAGATAATGTCACTTTCAGATCAAAACTCTCTGTAAGTTGAAACATTACTGATTACATTGTAAGGCTCCATAGTGAGGGATATCAAAATGCCTTCGTACGTTGCTAAAATGAGACTAACGATGGAGGATGAGATCAGTAGCTCTTTAGGCCTACATCAACTCTAAGCCTACATCAGTTGCCACGGCTCACCGACTTCATTTCTCGGGCAATGGATGGCAGCCATTTTTCGCCCCGGATCCTTTTGAGTTCTTTCACTTGTTCCTCCACTCTTTTTGCAGCTGCTTTTGCGGCTGCTTCTCTAGCTTCCTTCCTCGCAAGAGCCTTCCGTTTAGATTCTTTGGCTGAGGCTAAGATTTCCATTCCATCAACAGTGACGGACTGTATCTGCCATTTAAACTGCAATAACATTTAACAATTCTTGGGTCAATGAAGTGCCATCATTGATCATGATCAACAAACATCAATTTCAGAAACAAAATTGCTCGAACAAAAGGGTAGAAGAAAACCTGCTTAGATTTTTCGTTGATCTCTTCTCCTGGTAGAATCCTCGGCTTCTTTTTCGGTCCTTGAATTTCATCTGGAAGAACACAACAAACATACAAATAATGACCATCAAAATACAATTTCGCAGACCTGTCCTGATTTCTTACTCGAAGCAATATACTCAAATTAAAGGGATGATACATATAGAGAATTCTCTGGCAGATCCATGAATTAATTTTTGATGACAACTTATGACTAACAAGTGATCCATAGGCACATAGGGGTTGGCCCAATTGAATACAAAATCGTTTGAGGTGCCTTGGACACACTAATTTCAGGCAATTGATGCAATTATTTGGTCAATCTCACAAAATCAAAGTTGATAAGATGTGGCGAATGGTGATGATGATTATTACATCATCTGAATCATGTCGTCTCATCAATGCACATAAGAACCGAAGTGGCTAACTACCTGGATGATCAAGCAGTATCCCAACTGGAGAATCCTTAAACAGACGGATTCCATCATCAAATCCTGAACCACGATCATCTTCAACCTTGCCATCCGTTGTTGCTTCAGGAACCTTTGCAATGACTATCGTCTTCTCCAATAGATCCTGCAATGCCTTCCGTACCTGCAAAAATATAAAACCCACGTCTGGTATGGCGAAAATATAACAAGTGCATATATACGTCCTCGGCCACTCCACTCATTAAGAATTGGTCTTCAATTGGAACACCAGAGGTACAAATAAACATTATCGAACGACCAGCATCTCCAAGTCATTTTGAGGATGGAAATCATATACCCTCCAAAACATGCAGACCAAACAAATAGAGTTGATTTCCCGCAAAACAATAATAGACAATTACACTCAACCTAACGACGCATTCCATAGTTCCCAATTAACATTCAAATTGCAGAATCAAATTTATACAAACAATTAACTAATCAATATGTCAAATGATATATTCTCCCAATAACAAACTTCTAGGGTTTTGAATTCTGATCACAACAATATCAAACCCTTTGAACATGAGATCTGCGAATGCGAAATCGAACCTTGAGTTGAGAGTGCTTGAGCGCCTTCGATTCAGGTCTCTCGAAGTCGCCGGAATACGAGGGTTTGCGATTCGACGCGGCGGCGGCGAAGCCATTGGAGCCGCCGGTCAAGAAGTCGCCGGCGACGGAGTTGATCGCCGCTCTCCACTCCTCATCGCCGTCTTCATCTTCGCTGCTAACGTGCACGGCGTCGAGGCTTGGTTCGTCTCCGTCGCCGGCGGCCATGTTGCTGCGCCACCGAAGGGGAATTTGTGAGTAAAGTTTAATGGCCAAAAAGATACTTTTGTTTTTTCTATTGAAATCAAGTTTTTATTAAAATAACACAAATCTGATGAATGGAAAGACACAAAACATTATTTTATAAGTCGATAAATGTTGTTTTGCATGGAGTGATATCATATAAGAATGTCGAACATGTAAAGTTTGATATGTATACATATAAGAATATCGAACATATAAAATTTGATATGAATATAACAATGATTAATTTTTTATTATCATAAAATATTAATGATATAAATTATATATTTTAATCTGGGACAATGAGATACGTCCCTTATATTTATGTCAATGACCACAAAAAACAATGATTATAATTACCTTATTATTATTATTATTATTGTAAAGATATGATTTAGATAACGAATAAGGGGATAATCTCATATTTATACCCCAATCCAATATAAGATAACCTTATTCTCATATATAAGATATACTCCCAATAATCATTCTTAAAATTTTCTAAAGATATAACTATTTTATATCTTATAAAAACTATAAATATAAGATCCAAAACATAAAAATATAAACTTGACATTCGACGTACAAAATATAAATATTGTTGTTGTTTTTTCTCTTGATTTTCTTCATCGTCAAACAATCCTATGGTCATCATATCCGTATCACATCTGTATAGATCATCATAAAAAAATCGTGGATTCTCAATTGTTGCATCTCATCTCGTAATTATTCTTTTCTTTTCTTTTCTTTTCTTTTTTTGCAAAACCCGAAGAACAATCGTGAAAAACAGATCTCTTCAAGCCGAGATCTTAATCGACTACACCGGAGAACAATCAGTTACGCTGAAGACTGATGAACTTGTTAGGAATAAGTCGTTCATAAACAAGTAGATCCGCAAAGAATAGAGGTGCTTTCGCCCCCGAGCTCGTTTTCATCTCGATCACGTAATTGATTTACCTAGACAAGTCCTTGGACACGTTGGATTCGGTTTCGTGTCACCTTTACTACTTCGGCAGAGCGTGAGATGACGATTTGCTCTCGGAGGCACCGGCTAGGGTACCTAAAGCATTTACGATCCCAAAACTAATTAAAATTATTGCTTCGTTTCTGGATTGATTGTTCTGTTGGATTAATGGACTTATACTACGTGTACATGGATAATTTAACTATACGGATTAATTATATGTTATTTGCTATCTTACGTTTTGACCCAAATATTAGTGGTCCCACGGATATTAATATTAAGTGGGCTAATATGCCATCTTATAAAATATAGGGTCCAATTGTGTATAAACCCACAGGCTTGTTCCTAATTAATGATGCACTAGGAAAGAACAACTATATAGGATTATGGTCCCCGGTTATACATACAATATATATCTTTCTAACCTTCCATCGTTAGAGAGAGAAAACCCTAATGTGTATATCAACTGGAAGATACCCTAGCCCTAAACGATCTTCAATCCGGATCAAAATCTTGTTCTTATGAATTCAGAAAATCATGAGCCAGCGACATCTAAATCCCAGACTGCTCTTTTCAGCAACCATGTCTTTTGTCCTCCTCGTGTTGTGAGTTTTTTTTAGGTACTACTTGATTCATCTTATTCAACAAATACACACGAGTAATCCCCTCATAGACAGGATTTGAGATTTCATCGCTGTGATTCAATGACAATCATAATCTCGTCATAGATAGGTTTTCGACTAGATTGATTTGATTGTTCTCTTCAAGTTGATATTGCTAGTGATCTTGTGAGGTTAAATTTCTTGTTTTTTGTTTGTAGATCATGTATCCATAGGTTTCATTTCTGGGTATGATTCTGATATAGATATTGATTTGATTTAATTTGGGTATTTCCATGTTTGTTAATTTGATTTAGGCAAAGTTCACTTTGCTGAGATGTGGTTTTATGTTGTCGGTGTTCATGTTCCATGTTAGGCTTAATTACTTAATTAGAAAAGATTCTGAGATAAAAAACTAACAAAAGATTTTTTGATAAGATTCGATTGATCTTAGGTATTTTTTATATATAAAAAAAACAATATTGTGTTTCTTGTTGTTTTTTTAATTATTATTTACATATGTCATTATCTGAAACTATTTTATATCTTGTAAAAATTATAAATATAGGATCCAAGATATAGATCTCTAAACCTTATATTCGAGTTCATGAATTATTTAGGTGAAGATGACGCGATTAGGATTCTAGTTTTGCGATGAGGTAAAGGGGATGATGGATGGTGATGGCGTACTGATATGGATGGTGAGGCGTACTACTAATTGGTTTCTCGCAGAGCTGGCTTCATCTTCCAATAGGATAAAATCAAAGAACGTTGCGATGATAATAAGTAATATCAAGGAAGAAACTGATCTTGGCACTCGTGATTAACCAACCGTGGTGGTCATCGGAGGATACTCACACCTCTCCTCCTCCGCTTAAACCTTGGTTCCACCACCCTCCGAGCCTCCCGGGCAAGTATCTGCCTTAACCCTTCCACAAGGGATTGAAGATACCAGAAAGGATGCATCACATGAACATTGCTTGCCCTTTCCAACAACCCTATAGCATGCGACTCGAGCATGTTGACCCCATAGGATCGATTCATCGGCGGTCACCATACGCATGTGCATTTTGCATATCAAAAGCAACAGGCTCTGGTTCTAGCCTAACCGTACGATCGTTTATTAGGACTTGATATGGACTAAGATTACCACATCAAGTGTTAGTTACTCTCAATTCCCAGAAGTCCCTGCACAGTATAGTTGATAGTTCCGTAAGGACCGCTACAAAGGCACTCCGAATATAGATAGGAAACGCGACTTACGTGGAGATAACGGAGTTGAGACCATGTACAAGTTAATGTTGGTGGAATTGAGGATCAAAAGCTCCCCTGTTTGAGTGGCATGGACAGAGTACGGATCAATACCAAAACGATTCCCCTCGAACAATGTCTTTAATGTTGTATCCGCCTTCAAACTTTATTTAGGAGCGACCAGTAGCCCCTAAAACTTCAAGACCAAAGACACATTTTACCTAAGCCGTGAACCTAGGAAAGAAAAGAGATAAAACTAAGTTACACATATTGACAAGTCTCCAAGGACTCCGAACGTCACCAGCTTTGGCCGTAGGAGAGCCGAAGGACATTAGCCATTTGAATAGTGTAGATCCCATATTAACAGCAATCTCACAAACAATTCTTCTTTTTTTTTAAAAAAAAAAGGATAGGAAAGATTAGTTTCGAAGGGGATAGAAACTAATAAGAGAAGATATGCTTATCTTGGCCTTATACAAACTTGCCGCAGCAGGAGCGGAAGAAGCCACTGCTGAAATCAAACCACTGGACAAGAGGATCGACAGCAGGACCAACTCTATGTACTATTTGTTCCAGCTTTGAAACATTCCATAAGAAAAAAGAACTATAGCAAAGCATGGTCCGTGAGTACTCTTCTTAAATAACATGGAACCCATAGCCAGTTTACTTCAAATGTGTACGACAAAACAGTTAAAATCCTGGTTTAGTCCAAAAAGGTACTTCGTTGATCTTGAACAACAAATACAAGGAATATAACGAGACACTGATATGGGAGCAGGAACCATTGCTGTGCATTGGTGGACAACAAGGGGATCCAATGGCCTTGAAAATAGAAGGGAGACACAACCTTCCTGTCAAACTAAAACAGCACAAGACCTAGATAAGGTTCACCTGGCATTGGCATTATAAATCTATAAACACTTGACAAGAAGATGAGCACATAAGTAGAAAATCTAAACGACTTCACATAATGTGACATGGAATCCAATTTGGGGCATATACCGGTAACTTTAGGGGGCCAGTTGTCACTTATCAGGGCATAGAAATCGCTTGTCGAGCCATGAATTCACAAAAAACGCCACAAATCCAACATCAGGACATACCCCTTTCTAAAATTTTTTTTTGGGGGGGGGGGGGGGGGGGGGGGATATTCACACATTGAGCATGTCATTCTGTAACAATGCGTATTATATCGCTAACATATTAGGGCATCAGCGCATGTCTTGCACATAAACATATTAGGGCATTAGCGCATGTCTTGCACATAACTGGATATAGTATCACATCACAGAACATGCCATCAAACAGCACGGGCATTATCAAATATGAGCAAAATGATAAATGATCAATGAAACTGGAAGTTGTGAGATGAAAACAGCCAGATATAAGTGGCCATGTCACAATGGCATAGGCTGATCCATAGGATCAATAGACGGCGTGATCATCCAAGTAGCCAAATGATAACCGTAACTGAAACTTGAGCGAATTGACAGTAACAATGAATACTCGTACAACTTAAAGACCGGTGAAGATTAACCATTGAGAAAATAATCAATATCAAAATCACTATATCAGACAAAGTAATGACAAAACATATTTTCCATGAAAAAAATTTCAAAACAAAACCTTCAATTTCAACCATGCTCGAGTAGAACATCTTTCAGACACACCTGCCATCCTCAATTCAATAGCAGAATTTAGAGATTCGACACTCAATCACTGTGATGTCGAATCACATCTGAAAGTTTTACTCATTTCTCCCAGAAAATTCATTTCACGAAGCAAAGACCTTTCTTGGCAAAGAAGAGCATACATGTGGCGGGTCATTGCGCTTCCCAGTTGTGAGGTGATTAGAGTAGAGAGTTGTTTAAATCAAGAATAACTTAACCAAAAATCAGATAGAAACTCCAAAGTAGAGCTCCAACTAACCTTTTTAAATTTAAGGATCTTTAGAGTTTCTTCTGTATGAAACGGGCCGAGATGGACAATTACATGAGGGACAGATTTGAACAAAACCGAATTCTGTCTTATTTATGCATCCCTTAGGGATATCCTTCATATGAAAAAAACACTAGTGTGTCACTGTTGTCTTATAGTTTTAAGAATCATGTAAGAAGCTCTTCTTCCTCTCAAATATCTGGAGGATAAGTTTAAATAACAATGGGAAATCGTTACTCATCTAAATCTAATATACAACAACAAATCGTTACCTATGGGTTTACCTCTGAATTGCAAAGATGGGTCCTTTGAGCTCTGAAATGTGTTCAATTCGTGTTTCCTGGGCATCCTCCGTATTTTGAGAGCATGCAACATTATGACCTACCTGTTTGGAAGATGCTAAGCTTTTACTCTTCCTCTCATACTCGAGAAGAAGATTTCAGAGCCTGCCAAACATAAAGTAACAAAAGCAAGCTTGATAGATCCTGCTGGAGGTAATGACCAAAAAATGTAGAGTAAAATCAATTTAAAGTTATTCCTGCACTAAAAGGTAGAAGAAACAAACAAAATCAACTAAAGGATCACTCAAGTATTCATTTATTACTTAAGACATACAAGCAGGTCTTATAGGTAGAGTAATGGAAGCATCCTCAACGACTACATCTATTCGAAAGTAACAGGAAGGTTAAACATGGATGATAATCAAACTAGAGCCAGAATACCAAACCTAATTTGAAACAGGGTGGATGGCATGATATAAGTACATAACAAGCATATGCAGGAAATGAGCACCACATACCAAGACACAAAATCCGCACTCTTATCCCCTGGAAAAGCATCCAAGTAGAGATTGCTTGATTCTGGTTTTTCCCATTACATACGAGCACTGTAATATAATTCTGAACCAAATGCAGAGGTGAAGCAAGGACATCAGGAAACAAGAGGTCCGAAGTACATCTCCACTTCATCTTTTGCTCGGTTGTACGACTTCATACTATGAATAGAAGGTGTGCCAATAAATGTAAACAAACTCCATTGTTGTTAGAATGAATAAAACAATGGCGATTACCTCGAACCCTCTTTCAGAAAACAAACTCCATTGTTAGAAACCCAACGTCTCAAAAAGCTCAATTCAAATACTGAAATGCAAGCAAGAAAAGAAGACATTTTATGAAATTGTTGCAACATTGTTGAAATCCGAGTCGATGAGACCTTCCATCTTGTGGAGGAGCCAGGGTGTTATGAAGGGCATTTTGCTGTCATTGGTGTCGACAGAAACTTGTTTCAGCTTGTAGGAGATGAGCATGTCATGAAGGGCATGTCCTATGTAGATTGTATAGGCATATAGATGGATCAGAATTCAGAGTGTATATGGAAGAAAAAAAGGGACATGATGTAAAGAGACCAGCTCTATGTACTATTTAGAATATCTATGAAACATTCGATCAGAAAAAAGAACTGGATAGCAAAGCATAGTCAGTGAGGACTTTCCTTCAATAACATGGAAAACAGCACGGTCAATTTACTTCAAACTTGTGCTGCAAAACAGTTAAAGTCCTGGTCTAGTCCAAAAAAGTGCTTCGCCCATATTGAACAGCAATTACAAACAATATAGCTGGATCTCTGATATGGGAGCAGCATCCATTGTTGTGCCTTGAAATAAGTGGGGTGACAACCTCCAATCCAACTATAACTAGGACAAGACCCCAGGGGCAAGTCTGGCATTGACATTGGAAATCTGTAGACACTCACAAGAAGATAGAGCAGTAAGAAGATGAGACCTTCCAGTATACAATAGACAATAGATGGCGCTAGGGTATCAGTTAACAGTATACAATAGACATACCCCGGTTATCAGATAATCTTCTAATGAATCCAACACAGACTTGGATTCTTACTCTTCAGAAGAGCATGTGCATCTGCAATGGTACTCTGGTTAACAAGGAAATCAGAAACACTAGGAAGAAAGGAGACCAGTAGAGAGTCATAGAGCTATAATCAAGTCTCTGGTCCGACCCTTTAGGCTTGTTCAGAGCAAGATACACCTTGGAAGGAAACTTCTTAGGAAGCCTTTTCCCTTTCACGTAGGTAACATCTTTAGCAGGATCCACCTTTGTCTGCATACAAGCGCAATACACATCTATTAGCAGCTTGTCTCATATAATTGGCATGCATCAAGAAATTAATGCTTCTTGAATTAGAAAAACCTACACCATATCTTCATGAGAAACAAATACTCGAGGAAACAACAAGATCTCTCACCTGTGGTTCTTTACAGACAGAAAATAGGTAACAGTCACATGACCTTCGAATATAAGTTCTTTGCTGCTCCGCCTGGAAGCCACTGAAACAAGAGTATTTACACTTCATACATAGCCCCAGCAACCCAATACTATGAGAACAATTCGAACCTGAGCCTAATAGTGCTCAGTTGCACAACCATTGCATAAAACAAAAACTCAAACAGAATCAACATAAAACACAGATGTAAATAGTGGAAATTTTTTTTGTGATCAGACCATTCAATAAATCAACAGCTAACACTAAAAGATAGTATTTGAACAAAAAACAATTTTTGAATCGGATCACTTTGCAAACAAACACCAACACCGTTAAAAGACCCAACGTTTCAAAAAGTTCAATTAAAGAGATCTTAATGAAACTGTCGAAGTGTTCAAATCCGGAGTCGATGACACCCAACGTTTCAAAAAAAGCTTAATTCAAATCACGGTTCTAGGGTTTCAAACAACACTCAATCCCGTCACGTCCTAGGGTTTCACCGAATCCCATCGTCACCGAATCACCCCAACTAAGGTTAGGGTTTCGATCACCATGGGGAATCATCCCTGGTCGCCACCGATCTTCGATCCACAAGACCACATCAAGGTCACGACACCACCACCACCAACCACCGATCCTCAAAGCCCGTGATCTATGGAATCCTTCATCCCGCATCGGCAACGTTAGGGTTTTCACTCCTTGTTGCCGAGACGAGATCGAACTCCAACTCGAACCTAATCGTCACCGCTTTTCCCTATCTCTCCACACCGGCAGCGTCAAGGTGGTTCCGTTTCTACCCTTGATGGAGACCCCTCAGATCTGGACATCGACATCGAGGAATCATCCCCGGTCGCCGACCCCGATCTTCGACCACATCAAGGTGTTTGTTTCACCACCATCAGCCACTCACTGCGAGAAGATAGAGGAAGAAGCAGATCGGATGAGAACGAGGACGGAGATCGATCGAGGTGCTTTTTCATACCTCTCTACGGCGGCGGCGTCAAGGTGGGTTTCGTTTCGGCCTTGATGGACCCCTCTGATCTCAGATCTAGACGATCTTCGACCACATCAAGGTTTTTGTTTCACCACGATCGGCCACCACTGCGAGGAGGTAGATGAAGAAGCAGATCGGATGAGATCCGTTGGATCCAGCGTGGCGTCGTCGGGGAATCATCCCCAGGCCGGTGGCTGGGATCCTCGATCGAGCACGGCGGCGGCGGCGTTAGGGTTTCTCTTCGTGTCCGTGTTGTGTTGTAAGAGAGGTTGGGTTCATAGAAGGGACAGATAATGAAGGCAACGGCTAATTGGATTGCCTGATAATAACGTCGATAGAGTTCAACGTTATGGTTATGGGTGCGATTTGATTTGAATTGGTTAATTATTGGCTTACTCATTTTAGGCTTAGTTTTCTGGGAGAGAACTATTAAATAGTTATTTTTTATTTTATTTATTATCAATAAATTATATTATAAATTTTTTGTTAACAATTAATTCATAAATTATAATTATGATTTTATTTGTCTCTCAATCAAAATATGAGAATAATTTAAGCATAGTAGACTACAGATTATAAAACATCATACAAAAATCTTAAATTCAAACAGTCACCAACGATTATTATCATACATCATCGTTGTTGTCACTTTCGTCCTCAAAACAAACCGTACGCATTTCTCCCTCATCATCCTCGTTCTTAGAACAAATAATGCTCTATATACACAAATATGATATGCCCTGTTTTCATTCAATGCTCTGATTATAATGAAAAAATACTAATTGTTTGAAAAACCAACACGTTGATCTCTACCCAAATTAAACAGTGCCCAATATTGAGAATGAGAAGGAATGCATCTTTAAACAGAATTGAAAAAACCAACACGTTGATCTCCACCAGCTCTAAAACAATGCCCAAATTTGAGAAAAAGAAAAGATGCATATTTAAAACACGCAACAAGAGTTGGTGAAGATTAGACTTTGTAAATACAAGAAGATGAAAAAATAATTCCTAAAAAATAAAAAGAGCAAGAAAAATGAGCACGACCATTGCCAACTTCCCTGTCATTTTCCCTCCGACCTTGTATCATCGTCAGATTCATGGATTGTTTGGGTGGATTCGAGTTCGAATTAATTGTCGAATTCACCAACAAGTTTGAATTTATTGGCGAATTCACCAACAAGTTCGAATTCGAATTCATTATCAACTTCGAAGCCATCGTCGGATTCAAGTAATGAATTGTTTAGGTGGATTTGGGGATGATGCAACTAGGATTCTAGTTTTGCGATGAGGTAAAGGAATTTACATCATAAACATAGATGTATACCATATACAGTAACTTGCTCTCGACTGTCATTGTACAAATCTAATCTCATAACTAGAGTTAATCAAAAACCATTCTACCACGACGGCCACATTCTTCATCCAAGTGATTACTATCTCAATTAAGCTCTCTCGGCCTCGACTGATTTAGGACGGCTGACAACATTTCATCACCATGGAAATCGAACAGGGTCGCAGTTTCTTTGCAGGTATAAGATAAAATTGCAGAGGAAGTCTTGCAGGTGCCACAACATTGTCATCCATGCTACCGCTCATCATTCCTCACAACATCTAATGCGTTAGCAGCTCCTCCTGATTCATCATTTGAAGCAGCTCCATCAACTACATTCTGCAAAAATAGGAGAAAAGATATTAGATATAACGACTTTGAATAGAGAATCCGAGCAAGAGATACTGGTATCACAAGCAACATACTCTATACTGTAAATTACCATGATAAACAATTACTAAAAAAACAATTAATAATACACCTCAGCGAATATTCTGGAGCTATCACATTCTATATATCTCCTCGGTCGTCGTGGCGATCATAGCCACCTATTGTACGTCCAGTATCATGAATGAGTCATCCAACCAAATTTCAACGGCTGAATTTGTGCGAACTTAAATTCATTTTCCAAGCTCAGAGTTCATGCCACCATTTCCATCTTCGCGTTTGTTCTTTAAACCTCAGCAGAGCAGAAACGGAAATAGTCTACTCCTAGGATACCACAGTAACAGTAAAAGGCATCTCACAAGGCTGAGTTCCATGGATTACGTTCTGGACCAGACCGTTGGGTGAAAATTAAACAGAAAATAAGGCACCAATTAGAAAACATAAAGCAGTACCTCTTTGGTCAATTCCGAAGCAGTCATGAATTCATAGAACTTGCGCATCAGCATTTCCTCTTCGACCTATAAGTTTGGATACAAAGAAAAAGAACCATTATCTATCCATGCCAGAGAAAACCACTACAGCAGGCGACACAAATAGAGAAATTCTATACCAGCAAAAGTACATACAGAAAAAGACACCCAGATTAAGGCTAAAGCGACTCAAATTTGCAGAGAAACTTTAGATGATCATCAGTATGCAAACAGACGCTTCATTGTTAAATTAATCATAGCAAACACACAACTGAACGAAGTAGTGACAACAGAATAGCATCTCGATTTATGATGCAATAATGTTAATCAAAATCCCTGATTTGGCTGAAAAATAACGCATATCTAGTATGAACCTCCACTGATCATACACTCGTGTCAAAGTCGCCTAAGTGACATGTCCGATTCTCGGCATAAACTATTAAAACATATCAGGTCTCAGAACCAAAGAACACGTGATTTCCTCTATGATATAAACAGAATTCCCTGGATAGTAGGCTGTTCACACATGTTAAACCACTGGACTTCAACTCAACACCAACCGGCAATGACTGAAGTAGCCCAGAATCTAAACATGCACTTGCTTTAATTTCCCAATTTCCAATGTAGGTAAACTATTCTCGACAACAGAAATTATAGTTCGCCCAACACGAACACTTCGACCAACGCTACGAACAAAACTTTCCATTACACAAAACATAAAAGAAAAAAAGTACCTGAAGTCGCTCGAGTTCATGTAGCATCGTCTTGCGCGCATCTCTCAGCAACTCTGCCTGTTTCTCCAAGTGCCTACATCATCAAACACATAACAATTATCGCAAAATCAGAAACAGGTAACACATATGAAGCAGATTTGGTTTATCGAGTTCGTACCTGAGCAACGCAGTCGTGTGTTTGAGATCCATCGCAGTTATCAAATCTATGGATTGAAAGTCACTCGATTGAATGGGAAGATCTCGAGGAAGAATTGGGGAATAGGAGGATTTAGGGTTTGATTCAACGGACAAAACTGTGATATGAAACCCTAGAAAAAATGAGGGGTGGAGGAGGTGATGAACTTTGTGGGCTGAGATTATGGGCTGGATTGGACGATAACATGGATCTTCGGCCCAAAATTATTTCGCTAGAAAATAAAAAATGTTGATTGTCTCACCATATTAATCTTTTTTTTCTTTTTTGGAAAAAGATAGATGAATTAATCAATAACATACAACACCACCAAATCAGAAAAACCAGTCATAATAGTAGTCTGAAAAATATCAAATACTGTTAGGATTTATTGAAAATAACTTACTCATATTGGATTAAACATTATATAATCCTCATATTCATAATATTTATAACACTTATCTTTTTTTTATTGTTTTAAAATATATATAATATTTTTAATTTTGAAAAAATTATAACATAAATAATGTATAATCGCTATAATATATTTCATCTGTCCCATATTTATTGAAACATTTTGATCATATACGAAATTTTATGCGACTATTGAATTTTTGTGGATTTTGATGATAATGATGTTTACTATAATATTTATGAGAGAATATAGTAATTGTACTGTACATGAGATTGCTTTGTTATTTTTTTATGTTAAAAAATTATCAAAAAAATAAAGATTGTAATTTTTTTAAAACTAATCAAATAAAAAAATATTACGATTAATATGAAACGGAGAAAATATCCAAGTGATTCTTGTATCCGTTGTTACAAGAAATCTTATTGTCATTAAAAAAAATTATTTATGAAATTTCAAAATAATTCAACACACAAATAAAATTTTATGTCTAATCAAAATCATATAATTAATTCGGAGGAATACACAACCGATCATATGTTACTTTCATATGTTTAATACATTATGATTTCAGAATTGTGTAAACCACGAAAATGAGAAGTGGATAAATACGACATCATCATCGAAGGTACGACACAACGTTGATGAGCCAAGGGTGAGTCCTTTTCCACCTCTTACGGGATTTTGCGAAGGTGGCTAGCTAGCCGCCCTAATGCACTATTATTTCATTAATGATAACGATGATGATGGTTTTGGTGGCTACACTGTTCTTCATTGATGATTCCCACAAAAGAATGGAGAATCACTGGGCGTGCCAAAAGCAATTCATGAGCATGCTTGCCGGATTCTGTATGAGGTCATGCAAATATCATTAGAAATTTTTTAAATTGATTTAAATTTAAAATTATAATTTTTTTTAATTTTAGTATTTCATAATAATTTTATAAAAATTAATATTTATCCTTATTAAATTACATCTCAAACTATGTGTCATTGCAAAATTTTTAGGACAGAGGGAATATGAGTGTAACAATTTGAGTATAGTTAGTTATACTCTCTCCGTCTCATATTAATACAAAACTCTCAATCATTATATTATTCTATTGAGGAGTTTCTTTTTTCGTCCTAATAATGTAAAAAAATTATGTCACTAACGTCAGATTGAAGTACATAATTTAAATCATCATTAGTATTTTATGATAATTTTTTTAAAAAATAATGTTTGATTGTCTCGCAATACGAATCAAACTTCGTCTCGATAGATATATTTTTTAAACTGTTACAAATAATTTGGAATGGAAACAATAATTTACATCGACCGATTTGTTCAAGAAGACGGTTTCCCGATGGAGCAAATGCATTCCTTTCTTCCCTTTTAAGGATTGATCATACTCCCCAAAATACATGTAATATTTTTTAAATGTTCTAATTTTTATGTAATCTTTTTTTAGTCAATATTTATCTAAAAAATCACATCAATCATATTTTGTTATAATATACCCAATGATTCATCTCATAATAACCCCACTATCCTTAAAAAAATATGTTTTCTTCACCAAATTTTATAAAAATTCAACACGCATACATCCTTCGTCATTAAATTATCGTAACATTTTGACTTGACACGTGTATCGATGTAAAGTTTGACATCCGTACAACAACGATCATAAATATTTTTTTATAAATTTATCGTAAAACATCAATAGTTGTGTAAATTACGTACTTCAACCTAATACATATACATGTAAATATTATAGGACGAACAAATATGATTTGATATGAAAACGAGACTTGTATTCATGTGTCTTGAATAGTATAAAATATGTATATGTAAGTATTTATGAGACGAAGTGAATATAACTTTAACTAACATGGAGGAATGATCGGTCAAGAAATTGGTAAGCATAAGATATGTCCGATGTATACATTCACGGATAAACACATTTTGGCCTTAGATGCTCTGTGCTGCACATGTTTTCGTATGTCATTTTTTTGCAAGTACATGCTTTATGAACGCTACTAGCTTTTGATGGCAAAAGCGAGCACACAAATATTCTTTAGTCATGTGCACTAGTCGGCCGTATTCTTTTGTGTGATTCTCATCATCTTAGATCGTGTCTAATCAACCATCACACATACAAAACCAATTCAACTATGATTCTAATGTTTTTCAAGAAGTCGCGACTCAAAATTTTGAACGAAATCAGATTATAGATATCTTGTACAAAAGAGACAATCGTGTTATGTATTTAGATCTCATCGTAGTACTGACCGAGACTGGCCCGACCTAACGTCGATATTAACCTAAGATGATGGGATACTAATCATGGAATTAAATGGGATAATGGTGCAAATAATTGAGATTAGGGGATTGAAAGGGGCAAAAGAATAGTAGCTAGGCCAATGATGTCGGCAGGGGCCACAAAGCCAAGATTCAATCGTGTGGGGGTTAACGTTGGTGTCACAAAAACTTAGCCGAAACAGTGAGCCAAGATGGGTCCAATTCCAAATGGCTGCATATCATATCCGCATGGTTGGATTTTGGGATCTATAAAATCAAATATTCAGTGCAAGATCTTGTTATGTCTTTCGGTTCTTTCGTTGGCTGTGAAAATGACCTTTGTCTCCTCCGTGTGGTGGGTCCGTGTTTTGTTTTAACGGAAAGTATGATAGGTGAAGACACGCAATAACGGGAGCTCACACGCCCCATCGACGGGGCCCTGTCGCACGCCCAGCCCATATACCTCTGATAAAACTCCATCCATCACTCTTATCGATTAATTTTGAGTTAAGATTTAAATATTTAATATAATATCATAATCATTAAATCTAACAATTTAATTCTCGGTGCCATTGAAAGAAGACATTCGTGGCAACGACAAATGGTGTTGAGAAAACATTATCCATGATTTTAAGTTGAAATTTTAGAGATTTAAAATTATAAGAAAGTCCCAACACAATAAAAACCATGATAGTTACAAGTAGAGGTGATAAAAAATACTCAAAAATCGAACTATCAAATCGAAACATCAAATTCTGTAAGATGTATTCCGATTTTGATAAATTTAGTTTTTTGTATTTGATTTCCCACCATTATTTGATTTCGGTTTCGCTTTTGATTCCCAAAAAATTCGATAAATTAATTAATCAAATTAACCGAATTATTATTATACTTTTAGTTTTGAAGTAAAATTAATTTTTCATATCTTAATTATTTGTTAAAAAGATGTTCATGGCTATTTTTTAAAGAACTCTATAACTTTTTGCATTTCTTTTGTAATGGATTTTAAAATTTATCTTAAAATTAATAATTTTTTTTGAAAATAAATAGATTTTAAAATTTATCTTAAAATTAATAATTTAAAAAATTGAAAATTCGATATATAATCGAAATCAAACCGAATTTCGATTAACTAAAATCAAAATAACCGATGAAATTCAGTTCGATTTCAATTTTGGATTTTTAAAAAACCAACTTAATTCGGTTAATCGAAATTGAAAAAAATTCGATTTTTAACGAACCCTTAGTCACAAGAAAATCCAAACAAAATAACAACCCTCATAGTTTTGTCATGAAAATAGTTTAAGCATAGGATGTAAGCAATAGTATTTTCTTCTTCCCAAATAAATTATAAACATTTTTTTAAAAAAATTTCTATAAAAATATCAAAACATTCTTATTATTTATTTTATATCACATCACTTCATCCTATTATTTTTCTTCTCCTTTTTTTTCTTACTTCTCCCACTCACACAAATCAAAAAAATAAATTAATCTTTTATAATAAAAAATACACAGATAAATTATCGAGATAGATTAACAGGTTGTAATTTTTTTAAGACAAATGAAATATTATTTTTAGGAAAATCGAATCCACAATCATACAAACACAATTAATCAACTGATCAAGTAAATTAACAAGCGTTATGAGGTCAGATCGAAAATCCGATCTTATTGTTAGAAAACGCAAAATAGATCAAAATTTGATCTTATAGATCAACATCAAACGAAAATAGCCTGGACAGGATAATAACAGCAATGGTTCTTAAATCATTTATCTATCACTAAATTTAGAGAATTTGACAAAAAGTGATGCATACAATGAATTTCTTATCCCTATTTTTATAGTAATTCTTATCCCTATTTTTCTTTTCCTTTCCAACATAATCTCGTTTTCTATACATATTTTAATTTATTGTGTGTAATTTTAAATTATATAAAAATAATAATTATTTAAAATAAATCTTTTCAATTTAGGGATTATAAATTTTAAATTTTAAAAATAATAATCTTATTTTATAAAGAAAAATAATTTTTAATTAAAAATTAAATTCACTTAAAATGTTTAGTAGTATCAAAAAATGTATAATAAAAATTAAGTTTGGGAAATATATGTTACGACAAATAAACGGGACAAATCAAAAAGATACAAATTAAAGATTAAGATTACAATACTATTTTTTAATCTTAATTATTCATTTTCACGATTTAATCTTAATTGTTTATTTTTATTAGATACTGACTCACTCTCTTTTCCTAAAAATTATATAAAAATCGATGTAAGAAATTTGTTAAATGATTGAATCAGAAAATAAATCCATATAATAAAATTATAATATTATATTATTGAATATAAATAAATAAAAACTGTTATGAATATTATAATGTTAAGCCGATGATAAAATCCTGGACATGGTAAGATAAAGGTGGAATACAATTGACAAAATTCTGCCAACGGAATCAACTTTTTTTCTGCACTGAACTATTCTCATTTTATGAATATCCGCCTAACAAACCAAAAACAAAAACAATACTCGAAGCAAGCAAAGCAATTGTATTTCAACGATGGAGTAGCAAAGTTGCCATTGTCAGGCTAGGCGTGCCCAGCCAGCACTGCTCAACAATCTCTGCAAAGATGAAAAAAAATCATCTTTTTTTCTTTGCTTTTTTTGAGATTTGAGAGAATGCATTTATGTTCATTAGTTGTTGGCATGCTTTTATTACTATTAGCTGGAGTGATGCAGAGGATGATATGAAATCACTGCAAAAATTTACATTATTGCTACTGCAATATACTCCATTGCACGGGTTTTTTTTTGCTATTTATTTGTATTTTTGATTTCTTGTGTCGATCCATTTTGTGCCCGTTTGATTCTCTCTTCATTATCAGTGATACAAAGAGAGAGTAGTGAAAGTTGGTTTTGCTTGAATGAAACTGAAACATCAAATTTGCAGCTTCATCTCAAGGTGGGTTCTCTTCTCTTGGATTTCTCTATTGAATTCACAATCTACCATTTGGGTTTTTCACTTTCACTTTCTGAGTTTGTTTTATAAACGGTTGTTGAGGCAGTACTTCAATTAGCGTTTTACATTAGTATTTTTAACTGTTTCTGGAAGATGGAACTTCAATTAGGGTTTCGTGGGGGAGATTTATGCTGGGTGAAAACTACTTTTTGGGTATGTCTATTGTTCTCATGACTCATGTCATATCTGTTCGATACTGGAGTACTATTTTGTGCCAAAAATCTCAAATTTGTCGTAACCCCGTGTCACAACTGTTCTCACACCATGCTGAGGAACAAAACCTAATAAAATTTCAAAATTGAGATGGAATTTGATTTACATTGTGAGAATCATGACTTCTTTTCCAGTGTGCTAGAACAACGTTTTTTCTTGCTTTTTCTTTGGTGGGGCCTAAGCTTTTAAGGGGGTAATTAATTGTGAGTATAATGACAGCAACCCTGCAAATTTTCCATTAGCGAAAAGGGGCCTTTGTGGATGATTGATTTGCTGTTGGGTGTCATATTCTTGAGTTGATTCCAAAGCTGCTGTGTTTTTCCCCCCCAAATCCTTTTCACCTTTGATGCTCTACTTTGTTGGGTTCTAGCGTGGTGCTGGTTGTCCATTTTCACTCTCAACCTTTTTCGCCCCTCAACAAAATGGTCCTTTCAAGCACTTGAAAATTAGCAAAACAAAACCATGTACCAAGATGCTGCTTGTTCATAATCATGTGGTTATATGTTGCAGGGTTTGAAGATCTGAAAAAAATCTAAACTTAGAGGAGGGTTTTGGTTTTAGTTTGAGTGAAGGGTGGAATTTGCCCCCCAAAAAAAAAAAAAAAATGAAATGTTGGTTTGTGGTGTTGTCTCCCTTGCTTTTGCCACTATTTGAGTGAATTTTGCGGCTGGGTGAGGAAGAATGGCTCTTCTTTGGGTATATCATGCCATGGACGAGAACTTAAGGTGCTTTTGTTTTGTTTGAAGCTCATCACGATCACTCCGATCTCTCCGATCTCTCTCGGCTCGAGTTGCTTTGAATCCAAGTGGAAATTTGTTGAAGCGAGAGTGAATCTGTAGGGTTTTTGGTCCTTGGGGTATAGTTTGTGTCTTTTAGGAAACCTGGAGGGTTGAAAGTTGTTTATTTGAGAGGGTACGGATTCGGAGGGCGAAAATGAAGTTCATGAAACTTGGATCCAAGCCGGATGCATTCCAGAGTGAAGGGGATAGTATCAGGTTAGCTCGAGATTCGTCTTCGCCATTTCTTGTGCTGTATAATGTTGTTTGCTGGTGTTGATTTTGGT
Organism: Drosera capensis; assembly: GCA_001925005.1. Taxonomy (NCBI): domain Eukaryota; kingdom Viridiplantae; phylum Streptophyta; class Magnoliopsida; order Caryophyllales; family Droseraceae; genus Drosera; species Drosera capensis. The sequence goes on along the minus strand of LIEC01010181.1, from coordinate 66,770 downwards.
TCATCTTTTGCATTCTCTAAATTGCTGAGCTCATATATGTTAGTACTACTTGTTTCTTTTCTTAGTCGCTTTAGTCGATCATTGCTTTTGCTCGTTGCGGTGGTATGAGAAATAGGGGTGTGCCTGAGGGCTGCAGGTTTCGTTACTCTTTGATGGAATGAGCAATTCTGCTCAGTGGTTAGGAGTCAGGAAAAATCGACTAGCATTGCTCGGATTCGTCAATTTGTTGGTCTTTTCTTTCTGTTGTTGGTGTTTTCTTTACTCTTCTTGCTTAGGGAGCGAAAGTCGGAAATGTGCATGTTGCAGTAGAAGGGTTGTCTTTCGTTGGATGGTTTCTGTTCTATGATGTCGCGCTGTGCCGGTCTTTAGTCCTTAACAAGGGAATTTTTTGCATCTTTAATCGGCTACATGGCAAGTTTATGCAATCTTTCTTGGTTAGGATTTAGGAATATGCGTGACTGGCTGGGTGGTAATGTCATGCTGCTTGACATTTGATGAATTGTTATGAATACACAGGTATGTTGCAACGGAGCTGTCGAGTGACATAGTGGTTATTGTTGGCGACCTGAAATTCTATCTGCACAAGGTAACAGAAATCCTTGCTATTAAACCTAAACTTATAGGTATCTTCTTCTATTGTACTTATACAGAATCAATTTTTGCAGTTTCCTCTTCTGTCTAAGAGCGGTTGCATGCAAAAGTTGGTAGCTATTGCCAATGAGGAAAATAAGGATGAAGTAACAATCCAGGATGTTCCCGGTGGACCTGCAGCTTTTGAGATATGTGTCAAGTTTTGCTATGGTATGATTGTCACTTTGAATGCATATAACGTGGTGGCTGCTCGCTGTGCGGCTGAGTTTCTTGAGATGTATGAAACCGTGGAGAAAGGGAATCTTGTATACAAGATTGATGTCTTCCTCACCTCTAGCGTCTTTAGGGGATGGAAAGACTCCATAATTTTTCTTCAAACCACTAGGTCCCTCCTCCCATGGGCCGAAAATCTGAAATTGGTGAGCCACTGCATCGAGGCCATAGCATCCAAGGCCTCCATCGAAACCTCGAAAGTGGAATGGTCCTACACGTACAATAGAAAAAAGCTCCCGTCTGAGAACGGGCAGGAGTCACCTTGGAACGGTGTGAGGAAGCAGCAGGCGGTGCCAAAGGACTGGTGGGTCGAAGACTTGTGTGAGCTTGATATTGAGTTGTACAAGCAGGTGATAATGACCATCAAGACGAAGGGGAAAGTGTCCGGTGACACTGTTGGCGAGGCGCTGAAAGCATATGCGTATAGAAGGCTGCCTGAGTTGGGCAAGGGTACACTTCAAGGTGTTGATTCAGCGAAAGCTCTGTTGCTGGTGGAGACAATGGTGTCGCTTCTGCCATCTGAAAAGGGCAGTGTTTCTTGTAGTTTTTTGCTCAGGCTGCTGAGGACGGCGATATCTTTGGGATGTGGAGACACTGTGAGAAGACATTTGATCCGAAGAATTGGATCGCAGTTGGAGGATGCTTTGGTTTCTGATTTGTTGATCCGAGCTTCAGCAGGAGGAAACATGATGTATGATGTTGATACCGTGCTCGAATTGGTGAAGGAGTTTGTAGTGCAGGGGATGATTGCTCATATTGATCCTCTTCTTGAGAATGACTATGATGACATTAAGAAGCATAGGAGGAGCATATCAGATGCTTCCAAAGGAATGGTGGCCAAGCTAGTTGATAGCTACCTCGCTGAAGTTTCGCAAGATCCAAATTTGCCAATATCGAAATTCGTAACTCTTGCAGAATCAGTCTCTGGTTTTTATAGGCCGTCACATGATGGACTTTACTGCGCAATTGACATGTACCTCAAGGTAGTGTCATCACACCTTATTGATGACTGGGTCAATAGAACTTGAGTGATGGAGTTAAAATTTTCATATTGCAGGCGCATCCGGGCATCAGCAAGGGTGAAAAGAAGAGAATATGCAGGCTGATGGACTGCGAGAAGCTGTCTGCCGATGCCTGCTCTCATGCTGTACAAAACGAGCGACTCCCACTACGAGTTGTAGTTCAGATCCTCTTCTTTGAGCAGGTCAAGGCCACAACATCATCCTCCGCTGCAGTGACCCCGGACATATCTTCCGATCCTACTCGACCCATGATGCTTCCCAGTGGATCCCTCGGGAGCTCAAGATCGGTGACCACCAACACAGAGGACACAGAGGATGATTGGGATGGAATTCCAACCTCGGACGAGCTCAAGGCTCTGAGAGGCGAAATCGCCATGCTAAGGGCAGGTGAAGGGCCAAGTCGCAGCACCCGAGGCGAGATCCAAGGCCCAAGAAGCGATGCTGAGAGAGCTGCTGCGAACAAAGTTAGAGGGTTGCTGATGTCCAAGAAGATGTTCTCGAGGCTGTGGTCTGGGAAGGAGAAGCCTGAAGGAGAGAACCTCAGTAGCTCGGATACATCCGGAAGTCTTGGCTCGAGTAACTTCGAAGAGATCAGGTCCACTCCGTCGAGGAGCAGGAGACGCCCCTTGTCATAGTGATTGTCGACGCAGCTTTGTTCGACGTAGGAGGGGATAGCTCGATCAGCTGACAAGCTTAGCTGTTGATGGTTTGACTATGAGGGGAGGACTTGTTGCTGGGTTTTGCGGGGAGCAAGAGCTAGCCTTCAGTAGCAGATTATAGGAGACGCGATCAACGACGCTACTAATCATAAACCTAGGCCATTTTGCTGTATTGGAAATGTAGCATATGCTTTGCAGTTGTAATATGTTTCGCTTGTGTAATCGTCAGCACCTAGACATTGCATCTTTTGTATTGTAAATCGTTAATAGATGTAGTAACTGAACTCTCAGGAGTAGGTTATGTTATGTGTTAGCTTTGAACTCGAACGAATGATGTAATGTTAGTGGCCTGATGTAACAACCTTCTCAATCGAGTTCGCTAGTAAACTGATCGCTTTATCTATCTGTTTTTTTGTTTTCTGTCTTTTGTTTTATGTTTTTGTTATTCTCGCATATGAAATAGAATTTTGTAAATCATTTCTGTTATCTTTTCTTTGAACAGGAAAACAAAAAATCAAGCAAAATTGTTTTTGGTTTCTTATTTCATCTTAGTATAATTTATACAAAATCATTTTATTTTATAAAACGATTTATGTTTTCATTATTGGTTTTTGTTTCTGTTTTTTGTTTTTTTCAATTTTGAACAGTAATATCAAACTGTCTTTTTGACATCATCTATGCATAGATAGAGATGTCTAGATCCTGATAGACATAACGAATTTCTGATCCGCTGTGTTGTTTCTAAATGTGTTTACTCCATACGAGAGCCTTTTTTTATGGTCGGCGCATGTGCTGAAGAACAATCTAGTGCACATCACAGGATAGCACATATAAGTTCATATTGTACATTATTTTAAGTACAAGAATAGTCAACAAAGTCGATGGAACTTCACTTCATTTCTAATAAGACCTTGAACTCCGTATTGCGACTTAATCACGACCAAACGACATGAATCAGATCGAACATTTCATAATATTAGTGAACCGTCAAAGATTAATGAAAGACTCGAGCCAAAGAAACATAGACCCGACCAAGTTGTGACAAGAATCTAAATCTCCATTTGTTAACTTTGTTTGCCAGTGTACCTTGTTATGCCCGAAAGCACTGCTTTCAGACATAAACACAGATTACAAAGCTAAACTAATCACCTAATGAGAACTAATCTCATTCATTAATGATCAAGAAAGGCATTGTATGACATGATTTGAATTATAAAATTATGTGAAATCTCATACTGTCGAATGCCTTTTTGCCAAAGTCCCTTTGTTTAAGGCTTTCAAGGTCAAAGGTAGACATGAATTTAGGTGGGATATAGCCCATTGATTAGAGATTCACTGGAATCCCATATCTGTATATAATCTTAACTGTTTCTTTCACGTGAATATGTTTGGACTAGAAACACGATAACATGAATATTGTAAAAATCCGTTATGACAATTTCGACACAAGTTGGGTTTTCTGTGTAATCCAACTGAAAAAATGCATAGTTGTTTAATTAACTGAATTCAAAACAATTTAAATAAAAAAATATGTTTATATATGTGAATCCAACTAAAAAATGCATTATATAAATCTTGACGTGTTAATATTGAACAAAAATCCAAACCTAAGCAGACGAGTGATCACAAGGGTTCTGTTAGTTTCTTTACACACATCAAACATTACGGTATTGCATTCTAGTTTCTACTCATATACCCCTATTTTTCATAGTATTCTGAATTGCACAGACGAATATGATGGTAAACAAACTAAAAAATAGCATCTGTTTAGTGTTCATATGCATTTATCTTAACCTTTTCCATGTACTAAAATTTGTTTCTGAAATTCATATGTATAACTGGGCACCTCCAAAAACCTTAATAAGTATTTTGTTTGCTTTTCTTGTTTATATCCCTTTTATTCCTCAATGTGGACCATGAGTGGGTAGATTTCAAGTTTTGACATGCACCATCTTTTCTTTTAAAATTGTCCATAATAAATTGATCGATATATGATTTATATATAAATTGAATTTTTATAAAATTTGATAAAAATAGAATATTTTTTTAAGGATAATGAGATTTACTGTGAGAGAATATAATGAATGTATTGTAATTGAGTTTGATTAATTTTATATTATTTTTAGATAAAAACGTTTCAAATAGGATATGCTGTAATTATTATAGAACATTAAAAAAAACAAATGCTACATATATTATGAAACGAAAGGAGTATATGATTTTCGGATTAGAACAAGTGGTATCGTGACATGGAGTGCTACATATGTTATTATATTCGTTGATTCATTAGGAGATGAAAACACCTTTTTTTAGGTTTAAAAGGAAGACTATTGCATTTCATCAGATAGAATTACTGAAACGAGCTCTCAAATGTAAGTTGTCGCTTCGACCACAGAACAGAACCTTCAAGCTTCAAGCTTCTGTCGAGCAACAATCTCGGTGATCCGAATTCAAAAATACCATGCATGAATGATACTATTGTCTCGATGATCCGAATTCAAAAATACCATGCATGAATGAAACTATTGTATATATTGATCACGATCTTTAATTTTAGTGTTGTTGGTTAGTCCATGTAAAGTTTCTCAACACGAATCAGTAGAATAACCGAACCGATTCTTATGTTGTTCGACACCATATCTTGCAATGGTTAGGTGACGGTAAATCATGTCACCTTCATCATTTGTAATCAAGATAAGAGAACGACACAAGCTCAACCGAGATGCGACTTAATGAAACTTCGCATGACTTGTCATTATTCATTGGATAAAACATAGGTACTAAACGGAAAAAGATTAGAACCTCACATAGATACAAATGAAACATAATCATACACAATCCACGATATGTCTATTTGCATCCAAGATTGAAAGTAACTCATCACTAAAGCATTAATCACTCACTAACAATATCCTTAATCATTATCTTCTAAATGTGTAGTTTTTCAAGTGTTAATGCAACACTCACATTCTATATGTGTCTCATTCATCTATGAATTTGACATGAATCAATTCTATCTCGACTATCCACATTGAGTGATCCCATTCTTCTTAACCTTGTGATGTTTTGAAGCTATCCTCCGACCGTTATAATTGACGATTGAGGTACAGTGTACTATCATTACCGCCTAGATAATGAGACATTCAACCAGTTATTCTTGTCGTTGGTTTTGTATCGAATAAAAAGAAAAGAAAATCATCTTAAGTGTCAATCTCAACTCGACCATCAAATTCTACCGCAATTAAGAGCCTGTTTGATATTATTTTTGATGTTGATTTTTTATTTTTGCTTCATTAATTGATGAAACAAAAGTGTTTGTTATTTATTTGTGTTTTCAACTTCCGTTTACTGCTTCATTGGGATACAGTATTCAAGATCCTATTTATGAAACATCATTTTTTTTTTTCTAAAGTGATTTTGATTTTCGTTATTGGTTTTTTCTTTCTGTTATTGTTTATGTTTTTCACAATATTATTATAAATATATAACACATATGTAAGAAATTTTTTTAATAGGTCATCTACATGTCCATTTTCTATTGGTTAATCGTCATCAACATGTGTACTTTTCATTAGTTGATTTCACAATGAATTAATTAATATAATTAAATATTAAAAACTTCATCAAGCATATTAATGTTTAAGTAACTATATGAAAACTTGAGCAACAATATTACATATTTTGATTTGATCGAATAGGACATGAATAATTACACTAAAAAATTGAGTTTTTGTATTATATTATGTCATATTACAGTGGTGTTAATGTCTTTATATATTATCCAACATTAGGAGCTTTTTATAATTGGACAATACAAAAATGATCGATAAATTGAAGTTTATAAAATACAATATAACTAAGAAATTATTTATTATTAATAAAAAACATAAAATAATAGATACATCATAAAAAATATAATCGAAGATTATATATTCACAAATAGAGATCTAATCATCGTTGATATTATGTTTGTTTTATTTACTAGTTCATAGAATCACGCATATCGAAATCCGACTGCAACTACTAATATGTACTACTAATATGTCGGTCGAAACAACAAGATTGAGTCGCATTCAAACAATCAAACTAAAAGTCCTACACAATCAAACAACAAATCATCCACACTTAAGCACATATCACTCCGAATCCTCCCCCAATTTCAACTTCAACTTCACCTTCAACTACCACAACGACTCAACAAAGCCTAGAGCCGGACATACCAAAATCGAGCGAACGAGGGACGGTGGAAATTTTGTGATGGTGGTGACTTGTCCAGAAGAGCTGCAGGGGTCGTGTCAAGTGACCACTAGTTCAGCAATAATATCAAACAATTCTAAAATTTAGTTTATATATCTCACTCCTATGGTTTGGCTCATTAATACATCGTATTTCGAGTATCCTATGTTTCTTCGGCTGCGTGGTCCAACACTTAGTTGAACGATGTTCATGCGCAGACATTTTGAAATAACCTTAAATTCACATTAATGTTGGTGATCAACACTTAGGTAAAGTGTACATAGGCCGCTATGCGGAGAACTTTCAAGAGATTACGATGCATATATGGATCTTTTCACATTGAAACTGAGTTACCTCAGAAACATCCTCCTAGGGGCAAATCAGATGAAATCTCAAGACATCATAGCACCGTCGAGATTTAGTGGTCCGTCGATCAGTTAGCTCGAGAGCTTCTGTGCGTCTACGCTACGTTTCGATTTAAGGACCAGCCCTTGGAAACCTTCTTGCTTAGTGCTGTCCGATGTGAATCGAGGTGATGTCATTATTGGTCTTATTGTTTAGAAAATAAATTCAGTAGTAAACAAATATATTTTTGGAAACAAAGATTAGTTTTTCTCGTGACTCCATTAGTGTATACTGGACAAATTAAATCGACAAAGAAGTTTTACATTACCTTAAAAAATTGTCATGGCCGTTTCGCCATGTACTCAACATACAACAAAACCTCCAATTGATCCCCCTCCTAATCTCCCTAGTATTAAACTAGATTAAACACCGCAAAAGACAAAAATCAACAAACGAAACAAATTTGGAGGTTTTCCATTAGTAGCTAAGAAGTAAAAATAACGACTAAAATTCCCGTGGGTCGACAAAAATAGAAATCCCGGGCTGCGACTTGGTCCAATCTCCAACGGATCCGTCGGTATATTCATCAGCTAGTCGCTTAACGCACCATAGATCCTCCTCGCACGATAAACTCTTCCAATGCGGTACGCCTATCCTCAACGGCTCTTGCCCCGCCACCTCCGTCGCCACCACTGCGCAACCAATGTGCTTCCTAGCGATATTATGCACAAACCCGGACAGGGCCCGAACCATCTCTACAGCCCGCGGGCCCTCCCCACCCAGCCCGTACATGAAATGGACCCCAAATGGGCCGAATAGGTCAGGGAATGATGGGATCTTGGCCCATGGCATGACCCGGTCCAACACACGGGTCGTTCTTGCCAGGCTCGTCTTGACCCGCGAGGCGCCACGCACCTCTAGCTTCCACGCACAATTCCATACACTTACCACTGCCCAGGACTCGGGCGGGCAGGACAAGAACTTATTGGGCCCGGGCCACGAGTCGGGCCCGAAGCACGATTCTTGAGGTACAGCCAGGAATGTGCCTAGGCTGTGCTTCTCGTTGAGGATTGAATCGATGTCCCTAGGGAAGAACTCGGTGGTTGAGAACCGGCGACGGTAGAGGGCCTCGGCGTCCGACGGGGTGAGACTGATGACGGTGGCCCGACGGGTGACCCGAACCCGATGGGCGAAAACGGGCCGCACTAGAATTGAGGGTGTACGGAATTTGGAGTAGCCGCATTTGTGTGTGAAGAGATTGACGGAGGCATAGTTGTCGTTCTCCGTGGCGAGATAGGCGTAGTCGGCGCCATTTTGCTTGAACCAGTCTTCCATTCTGCTTAGTAATTTGAATCCTAACCCCATTCTCCTGCAGTATTAGAAATCCAGACAATGCCAACAACACTCAGAGAGTAATTCTAACGATAAATTATTTTTTAAAATATATTTATCGTTGTTATAAAAGAGTTTTCAAATGACTGTGGTTACCTGTCGGTGGGTACGACACGGAGGCCGAGAATGTAAGCGACTTTGGTAAGAACTGGCACAGGCTCCGGGCGATCGTGGCCGTCGGATGATGGATCACGGGGAATATTTTTGCCACAGGTAACGGTCTTGATGAGGCCTCTGATCATACCCACAATGCGACCCTTTTGGGTTTCGTTTTCCACCATCTCAGCCACCTATTAGAAAGAACATGCAACAGAAAAGTGAAAGCAGTTACATAACCGTGACAAAAAAGAAGAAGAAAAAGAGTGGCCAATCGTTTTGTTTCTGTTCTGATAACTCTTTCATTGGCAGTGTCACTCTCTAATCTTATATCGAAATCAATAGTGGGATCGAGTCACATTCTGATTTATTATCATCAGAAGCAAGATTAAATTGAATCCAATTATCTATTGGTCTCCCTATCAATCCATCCCTATCATGAATCGACCGTTTTCGCCATTCTATTTGTTGCTGGTCTGAATTATTCCGTTTCTTCGGTTCGTGGTCAAATGGTGATCTGTGAGGGTGGGATCACGTCCTGCAAACCGACCATCACGAGACCCACCCTCAATCCCATTACCGATTATAATCCAACTCTATCAAAGATCTTAACTGATTATATAATTAAAATATTTTATATATCAAACATCTGAAATGGTTTTAAAAACTTTCGAAATTAAAGTACCAGCATGAGGTAGGCAGGGGAATGACGAATCCGACACAAGGGGTCGCCGAGGAGGTCGGTGAAGAGCGACATCTTGCCGCTTGGCCCGACCTCACACCGCCTCTCCACCTCCGTCACCTCCTCCGCGTCCTTCTCCGGATCATACTCTCTCACCACCACCTTCGTCCTCGTTGCCGCCGCCGCCGCCGCATCCGCCGCCACCATGATTAAACAGTATTTTTTTAAGAAAATAAAATAGCAGACAGAGAAAGACGAGCCGTCATGCGAATAGAAGGAGAATAGGGAAGCGTAGGAGTAGTTTATGACTGCTGCAGAATCAGGTTTCTCATTGGGCTCTTTATATACTGCTAGTCTACCTGAAAATCCTCCCTGGATTTTATTTCCCCACTCATATTTGGAAATTTATGGTATTTTTATGAAAATAGAATTCACATAACTATATGGTTTAATTTGTTTCTGTTTTTAAGTGGTTCTTATTAGCCTACTAAGCTCAGTAGCTAATTATGTTGTTTACATTATAAGCTGTCATGATTTGGCGGTCATCGTTATGTGCATGTGACCAGAACTAAGAAAGAATGTCAATCAATTTTCTTGTGTGAACAAATTATAAACACCATACTCATTTATGATAAAAAAAAATTATAAACACCATACTTATTTTATGATTAAAAAAAAAGGCGATTCTTCAAAAAATCTGAAGTTTTCTTTCCTCGGTAACATAAAAAAACATCTTAGAAAACATGGCAAAATGGCATGATATGCAAGAGTTGCATCTGTTATCACATTATTAACTGGGATGCTTTAGATGTTCAAGCATTAAATGAGATTATGATTAAAGTTAATTAATCTTATGGGCAGCACTGTCGCTCACTCACTCACCACTGAGTTTTTTTTCAGTCTAATCATGCCTTAATTTTAATCGTTTGGGGTTCTCTCAATTTATTCATTTTAACAAGAGGACATTGAATTGAAGAATGGAGAGGAAGGTGTAATAAATGATTAATGATGATTAATCATAACGCATTGAAGAAAGAAAGAAAGGGAAAGGGACAGTTCAAAGCAAATGGCGGCTGCGGCTGCACATTTCTGCTCTCCGATTTTCTTTTTCATAATCAGATCTTTTTCATTTGCACTAATCAATAATTACAACAACGTTTGATAATCTACTTGCTTCTTTTGGAACTAAATATTGTGTAAGAGCGACATTGAAACACGTAAGCATAGTTGATACATCAAAATAGAACAAGTCGTTATAAAACACTAACTTCAACCTCATGTAAGAGCGATGAGTAATCAATTCTATTACTATGTTGTGTTCACCTCATATTTTAAATTTAACGGGATTATGTGGATCCAAAATGATTTATTAACTTAAACTATATATATATGGGAGTTATATTGTGTTTTGTTAGGTTTTTATATTCAAGCAATAAGATCATGAAGGAAGTGTTGATCATTACAACAATTATTTTAAACCTATATATTAATCACTAGAGTCTCATAATTATTACAAGCCCAACCCTCATAGTAACTATTATAAGTCCATAGCAATTACCATTAAAAAATATGCCAGTATAATTCTAAACCCGCACGTTAAGCATTAGAAAACCAATCATTGAAAATATAACCCACACATTATTAAAAATAAAAGAATTGTGCATGTTGATCCAAAATCAGTCAGGTTGGTTGTACCTCCCCATAAACTTATAAAAATTTAAACTATCATTTTTGAAAATTTAAATTTTAAAAATTTAACCTAAAAAATAATTCATTTAAAAAGAATTATGAGCAGAACTGTAGCTAATATAACCACAATAACTGTAACCTCTTTACCCTAAAAAATAAATAGGGTAAAACTCTTTCATCATTGTTCTTTTCCATCTAAGGTTCGAATCAAAACTTACAAACTCGAAACCCACATAAAAAATCAAATTTCAAATCATTTTAATCAATAAATGTTGGTTATAAAATCATTTTTTTTATCACATAAAAAATATAATGACTTGATTTGAGAATTTATTCACATAAACTTTAATGAATATCGTGTGACCATTTTAGATTGTTATGTCGAGAACACAGTGGCTAGTTGTCCATGTAGGGGGTGCATGATAGCCCATTAGCTGTGTTATCACTCCACGGGATTCGCCGGCTCACCCGTTCGTTCTCATGTTTTGTCCCTTCCAAGAGATTATTACTGATATGATCGCCGTCGTTTCATTTCATATATGTTACCCATAATTGATTCACTTTTGCATTTGCTTGTTCATTTTTGCCCATTTGTGTTTTTTCAGCGGCTACTTTGTCTGCTGTACATTTTGGTACTTTTACTTGTTGTATGTAATGAAGTCTCGTATTGATTGAGATGACCTTTCATTCACGTTACATATCAAGGTTATAGATTATGTGTGTTTGTTTTCCCTATGGTGTTATGAAAACATTCGCCCTTTGCTTTTGCTCGTTCAGTAACATTGCTTATTGTGTGTATGTTCGGAATGATTCAAGCTCCTAGGTACGGTGCTATACGGGATGTAGATATCACATGTGGTTCGCGGGGATGAATCTCGTCGAACGCTCTAGATTTCAAGTTTAAACCGAAAGATCTCCGATCTCTGATCCGAGATCAATTGTAGACAATTGAGTTTTTTTCTGTACATAGCGGGATAATGGATTTTGAGCGAATAAGATAGCGTGCACGACGACATTAGGAGTCCAAAATCTAATTTTAATACCAACAATCATTTGTGTATTAGCCATTTATGTCTTTTGAGGATTGATCACATTCACGGCAATGGTGCACATATAAACAAGAATTTTTGCATGGAGCAGAGTAAGACAAAAATGTTGTGCAACTGAACAATATAGATTGCCACATCTTTCTACTGCAGCGCCCATCATCAAAGTTGCACATTCAATTCGTGGATTACAGCAAATTCACAAGCCAGCCTTGTGTGATCCAATATCCACTCCAACAATCTATCGTCATCGTTTCCTTCACATTTTTAATCATGTCTAGTTTTTATAGCAAAAAAAGTTACTTCTTCATGGTTTGATCATTACACGATACAAAATAAAATGTACCTCGTGTTACATGATTCGTGGAATTTTTACACCGCGATAAGACCATCAGCAGTAAAAACATCATGCAGTAAAAACATACTGTACGACCCAAATGGCCATCAAATTAAAGAAAGATGCAAAAGAACAAGTTTTCTTCCTTGAATGTTCTCTACCATTATTCGATACACCTGAACAAGAGATTTGATTTTCATCGGGGCGAGCAATGCAATCAATCTTTTCTAGGTAATTTCCCTTTCCACTCCCTGGTAAACTGAATTTCCTCTGATCTTTCTCTGTACTCTCTGATATCATTTGCCATATCCCCCCAATAGAGAATCAATTTTTTCCTAGGTAATTTCCCTTTCCACTTCCTGGTAAACTGGATTTCCTATGACCTTTCTCTCCTCGACCACACCTATGATCCCGACAAACTTCAACTCATCGGTTCCAAAAACCTGAGCTTAACAATCAAGAATGCGGTCCTCGAATGAACTAACATCCTGAATCCCGATAAGATAGACCATGTACATTTGCTACTTTCAAGGTCGAACCAATGAGGTAAAACAATACAGACCTTCGCAACCGAGGCACGAAAGAAGCTGAACACGAGCAAACAATGGACTCAGAAGTGAACTAAGAATCACAAAGGCTAAAAAATGACATCTAAAAGAACAGCACGACGATCTAATCGGAACAGGTCAACCCAGATGTTGCAAACAAAAGCCCAAAAATTTCTCAACGTCAAATGAATTATAACCAACTCACAGGGATGCGGCCACAAGCATCAAGAGGGAACACAGGCGAAGGATGCTCCTCCGCAGTACGCAGTTATTCAGTGTGTTCGAGTTCTGCTACTTTCAGCATTTCTAACCGGGTAGAAATAAGGATGGGCCTGCGTAAGTAAAGTGAGAAGCAGATGATTAATTATAAACTTATACTTGTCGAAGTTACCAAAAAATAGGCTACCACATCAGATGATGAATAGTGTTTTCAAAGAGGAAATACGTCACATTGCTCTTATTCTCATATCCACACTCAAAACTTTGAAACTTTTGAATTCAGGAGGAAAAAAATATGCGGTCTCCTAGTTCTTACCATTGCTTCCTTTGCGGTCGGCCTTTCGTGATGATCATATTTCAGTAACTTGTCAAGAAAATCAACTGCCTGAATAATAGAAACACGGCACCAATGAAAAACTAAAAGTCCAAAGAAGATATCGCAGCTATGTTTAATGGTAGAGGAGATTACATCAGTGACTGCCAAATGCAGGTTATCAGAATTCATGAACTTCGTCCACGGCTTCCTGCTGTGCCTGTAATATCACAAAAATGTCATCTCAGCTGATGGTCTGAAGAACAAGGGATGAAAGCACTAAAAACAGGTATGAGAAAAATCAAATCACCAACCTCCCAACAAGGGCAGCAAGATGGGGGTCCAATTCTATTCGATACTTATTCAAATAAGCAAACAGTTCGTCTGTGCCAAGAACCTGTAAGGTAAAATCATATTGTCAATGAAAAAACCATCATCGAGCACTCGCTCACAAGCATGTGCATTCAAACAATAGGGTTCACATGGATCACCCAGGCAGCAGCTAACTGAGACCCACTACTAGGCTTCTATGCAAAGCAAGGAGCAAGTTTTTTCTGTAAACAAATTATACCAGATAGCTGAATTTTGATATTACTGTACAACAGGACAAGTGAATCTAAGCCTGCCGATGTGAAGAATCTCTTCCAACTTGTTGAAGATGAACGAACAAGAAGATTCAAATTACGCACATAGTTGTAGAAAATAGATATTTGACATGAAAAGAACTCTAGCCATGAAAGGATGAAGACATCCAGAAAAGCCAAGTTATAGCAACCACATGGAGAAACAAAACAGGTGCGATATAAAAGATGCAATTAGTTGCTGGGAAGCAATGTAGTCATGTCAAAGGGACTCGCACAAATAGCTAATGCTTCAACTTCAGATCTGTTGGTGAAACATACCTTCCCTATCTTTACCAACTGATCATGATTATCTTGCCCATAGAAAAATGGCTCCTTGCGGAATATCTGGGTCATACATGCCTTGGATGAGAAAACAGAACACGAAACAATACATGCACAATTCAAGATAGAAGTTACATGCATGCTCAAACTCACCATCCCAGCAAACATACAGCCAAGACTCCATAAGTCTAGAGAGTAGTCATAGTCTTGCAGATCAACTAGAAGCTCTGGGCCTTTGAAATATCTGCAATGAAGAATATCGTGTGGATAAAGTAAGATCCAAGGCATTTATAAAACAATTGCAGAGATATTATCAAGGAAACTTTTCACCATGGACGTTATGACGGATTGAGAACATGTCCAGACAGTTGAAAATCTTATAAAGCAAAAATGCCAACCTTGATGCAACACGGACATTATACTCTTTTCCTGGGTGATAAAACTCTGCAAGGCCCCAATCAATTAGACGTAACTTACGCTGATCATGGTCGATCATGACATTATGGGGTTTCACATCGCGATGCATGATGCCTTGAGAGTGGCAATAATCCAATGCCTGTAGATAGTTGCATGAAACTTACTTTAGTACAAGGTGAAATATTTTTTTGTTTTGTTTGAAGTGATTCAAAAAATTCAGACTAGAAATTCAAAGATATGCAAACATCAAAGTGAAAATGGAAGAGACACAATTAAGAAGTTGCACTCAACACAGCCAGTGAAGGATCAACGACAGTAAGATTTAAAAAGTCCAGGAGAATCTAAAGTTCTAGCCTGTGATAATATATACTCTTAAGTTTGATAGGCATTCTCCTTTAAGTTTAGTAATAAAAAAGTGTTTGGAGGAACTATATGAGCTAAAGTTCTAGCCTGTGATAATATATACTCTTAAGTTTAATAGGCATTCTCCTTTAAGTTTAGTAATAAAAAAGTGTTTGGAGGAACTATATGAGCTAGATGTGTTAGTTTGATAAGCATTCTCTTTTTAAGTTGTAGAAATACAGTACTACTATCAGCAAGTAATAACAATGCATGCATTGAATTTGAAAACAGAGATGAAATCATCTGATATATTAGATGAGGTAGCCAAGTAGGCATGCTACATGGATAGTTGCATATACTTTTACACAAAAACAAAGAAGCAGGGGGGCCAAGATAAAAAAAACTTACCTTCAGAAGTTCATAAATGTAATATCGAATATCGAAATCTGATAATGTTGGATACAGCACTTTAAAATCTGTATTGTTGACATATTCAAATATGAGACTTGGGGTTTTTGATTGCTGATCTCTGACAATATCAAGCAGCTTCACAATATTTGGTCCGCCACATAGGTTCTGCAATATTTTGATTTCTCTCTTGATCTGCACAAAAGCAAAAGAATCTAATGTATATACTTCTTAAGATGGCAAGTGTCCTGTTGTATGGATAATATCAAGGTATGTGTTGTGAAGATACAAAGACTCACATTTCATACAGGAGAAAATACAACAAATAAACAACAGCAATTAATGGAGGATAATTGTCATATGGTTCTGTAGTTTTCATTACAGGACAATCATCCTTCATTAAGTGGGTTTTTTTTTTTTTATCCAAAAAAAACATCACTTAATGGAGGATGATTGTCCTGTAATGTTCTCAAAGATACACATGGGGGCAATCAAAGAGCCTAGCTAATGAGCATTGAGTAAGGCATGAAAATATTTTAGATAGTTTAGTAAACAAAACCCCAAAACCCAAGAAGCAATACTAAGATCTCGTGGCATTCTGAACACATGAGATACATGAGAGAGCATCCTATCCCCTGTCGTATTTCTAAAAGATTGATGTGATATGCATCTTTTTAAAGTTTAATCCAAGAGAATGACCACGAATACTTTGCTCACAAGATACGATCTAACTCCCCACTGACGCTTCCAACAGGCAAAATCTAGATCCAGTGAGACAGACACATAATACCGTTAATACTCAAGTATTAAAAAATACGAGTATGTTATTTCTACAATCGTCAAAATAATAAAGGAAGCTACTATTTGTTGTTTTGCAGTAAATAAGTTGAAGTACCTTACACCTACAAAGACAAAGTACTCCTAATCTGCCGATACACTCTACGTCATGCAATTCTGGTTTCGCACGAGGACAGGACATAATCACCAGGAGTCATGCAATGACGAGTGGTGCATAACAATTGAATTCCTAAACCGAAACTCAAAAACTTATATCTGAAGTCATTCACTGCAGCCGCCTTTTTTCGTTTTTTTAATCCTTTTTTTACAAGACTGCAAATGAGCTTTTAAATCCATGTCTCCAAATTTAGAACTTTCCAGCAATGCTCTCCTATCTGTAGATCTAATAGTCGATTCAACTCTCCTATCGGTAGGTCTAAAACTTCGAACATCAGTTTCCGTCTTACAACAGACCTTCCGTTTGCATGCCAGAAGCAAGAAATCTAACAGGGAAGGCTAAGCTTAAGGTCTCATTCGCTAACTTCTATCCACAATTACAGCTTCATGTATGGGCTTCCTCACCATAAACCCACCATTGACAATTTCTTTCACAATACTAATACCAACCAAATCAAATCCAGAGACAGGAAATATAGAGTGGTTTTGTGTGTGTGTGTGTGTGGGGGGGGGGGGGGGGGGGGGG